>JAGDQP010054854.1:0-13256 GCA_022664845.1 Lepisma saccharinum
AACGTAATATTTCTAGACATTCGGATACACTGTCAGCCAGTTTCAACGCTTTTCGAGAAATAATCAGGCAACTGGATCCATCGAGCGCCACTAACAAAAATCAGAAGCCATTTGGTTTCAAAGAATATTCAAACAAACAATACATAGAAATGTCTCCAGTATTGTTCAGATTCACATTGTTACTGCTATTCATATCAGGGTTCACATCCCGGCCAGGACACTGGAGATTTTTTTCTCGCAGTGTTCCCATGCCTGGCGCTCTGAGGTGCACTCAGCCTCCTATCAAAATTGAGTACCAGAGGGCCCTTGGTATTCCGGGGCACCTTGGGAAGGTAAAGGCGGTCGAGCTTGGGACTGACCACTCCGCCTTACCCCCACGGACCGCTCACGGCGCGTGCGCATCGCTTTACCTATTTTACCGTCATTATTATTATTATTATTATCCACTTCTTGCTCATATTAAACCCTTCTCTAATATTTCCCAAATATTTGAGGTTTTCTGTGTGCTCTGTTTTTCTCTTCCTATTTTTAATGTCTCCTTGGGTTTCTTTTCCCCTGCCAATCATTACTTTCTGCTTTTATAAATGTTTAACTTCGTTCCTGATATGCCCCTTAAATTATGTTGCTTGATTTTCTTTCATTTCATTTCTTTGTAACTAGTGTTGTCACGCTGTCGCAGAACGTGTTGCATGACACGATCTCCCCCCCCCCTCCTTCCTTCGTTCCCACACCGTCCTTCCAAAATTTGCATTTTTCATCGAATGAAACTCGCGCAACGGTTAACAATCAGCTTTCCCCCAGTTTCCTGTGAAATAAAACTATTCGTGTTATTTGTGATGCATTGAACCTCTCCCTCCCTTCAATCCACGGAAGTCCACTGGAAACAAATACGAGGTCTCATGCAAATGAAGCAATTTCCATGACAATGGCAACACTGAGCAATGTGTGCAACCCGCTATTTCCTCTTGATTATATTTTGGGCCACCCTTGACACCATACTCACGAGTCATTCTGGCAGTAGTGTATCTGCAGTCAACCGAGGTTCTGCGGAGGGATTCGTTTCATCTGGTATGCAATGCGTTGCTTTACAGATGATGTTTTGTCGTTCGTGATTCTTAGGATCAGTTTCTGGAGAAACTTTTTGCTTTGTCAATCAGCACCGGTGCTTGAAATCAAGCACAGCAATACAACAGGAAACTGAACATCGGTTGAGAAATTCATGGATAAGTTGGTAGAGGCAGAGGTAGACTCAAGAAAGAAAATATTTCGTGGACGTCGCATTTTCTATTTAACCTAAATTTATAGGTCAAAATGGTGGCTACTGTTTAAACCCAGTACTTATTTGATAAGGATGACATGTAGAAATCTAGAGGGATGCGATTACCCGGAATTTCTAGAAATAAAAAAAATATTGTTCCGGTGTCAACTTTCGAAAAGTTCGGTGACTATTGGGAAATTTTCTCTCAAGTCCCGGTCCCCTCCCGACTGGAAAATAGTTTCTTTCTGCACACCCTTTATGACATGAACGGTTGAGCGAAAGAAAAGAAGAAGAAGAAAACAACAACTCCTTAACAACATTAAAGAAAATAATTCGTATGTTGAAAGAAAGAAGCAAGCGCAAGATTGGGATGAATGGAGAGAACTTAGCTTGCCTTGAAGGACCTGTCGCTTTTGGCAAACCAGAGATGGTTGTGATGATAATGACAGTATTTGACGGAAGTGGCAGCACGTGTATCCGTTCCTATTTCTGTATAGCTTCTGCTTAGCTCAATAATTAACGCCCTCACTTTTCGTGCATGTGGTCCCAGGTTCGATCCCCGATTATGGCTTCCAGTGATCATAAATCATTTGGGGATCTATTTGAGTTAAAACGTATCTGACTCCCGTTTCTAATGCCACCAGATAAAGCAGTGATGGAACGTAATTGCGTTGACCACATGACACCAAGCTCTTTGAACCAAAACAGCCTGGGAAGCCAAGGAATTTAGTTAAATTTAGATTTAATAACATGTGATGAAAAACTTAAAGCGTTTAGAAAGAAAGATACTTTAAAATATGGTAAAGACAGTGAAAGGAAGATGCTTTCATACGTAATCACTCAAATGCTTCCTAAATTTATGTCTGCCTGCACTTCGAGAAGAAAACTCCCCGAAATATTCTCGGAAACTAGCTTTAAAAAATCCTTGTTATTCCATTCATGAAAATCCATGATTCTTGAATGTGATTCTTAAGGAGGTAGAAGCAGAGGTGAAACGGGTCACTGAGTCTATACCTGGGACACGGTGATGCAACTGAGACCCGGTGAGTCGGAAGGCAGGTCAGAGTTTTTATTCTTTCCTTATTTATACTCTATTGCGTTTGAACAGTGTTTCTTTCAGGGGTTGACCGAAATAGGAGTTTAAGCCCCCAGAGCACGAAACATTTGACGCCAAAAAGTTCCTAACAATAGGAATAGCATATGGAGATAGTCTGATATCCCCGGGAAGAACAAAGATACCCCCAGGGATGTGTGTTGTGTAAATAACCCCTGACTCAGGCAGTTGTGTGATCTGAGGTTTTAGTCAGTATTTGATCTTCGGATTGCCGAATCACAGTCTAGATTCGGGTCAAGACCAGGTCCTTCGGGTAATGGTTTCGAACCGGGTCAATCGGCTCACCTATGCCCAGTTTAGGTCGGATCACCAAAAGTGACCCGCCTTCAGCTCTGGGTAAAAATGGTTCATCGGGACGCTTTCTCAGCCTCGCTTTAACTTCAAAGAAAAATGAATGTAGACGAACAGAAGAAAAAAAATGTCCTTGGACTCAAGTCAGGAATTTCAAATACGGGTATCGTCCTTACCTTCCTTCATTCTCCCACCCCCACCCTTATTTTATTTTTCCTGTTTTCGACTTCCGATTTTCCGAAAAAGGTTGCTCAGTGGCCACCCTTAATCTAAATATTCTTAGGGCAATATGATGTCCATTAAATGTTCCAATAGGAACAACCCTTAAGCGAAACTATTTTTGTGGAGGATTTTATTTCATCGTAACGTAGAATGAAACCATGAGTTAAACCGCAATTTGAGGCTGAATTTAATTTCTTTTTTAAAGTAATTTGTGTGACAATAGCTTTTTTTGCTTTTTTATTGAGATATAAAAAATCTATCATTTATACTTCTGTTAACATCCTTGAGTTAGCCAGCGAGCCGAAACATGCAGAAGAGAAAGTGTTCCTTATTCTAGAGAATGCGCAGTCGTGATGTGCTGTAGTCAGTCAAGGAGAGCAGCCAACGAGTGAATGTCGGTGTAGTGTTGAACGTAGCGCTGAAGTGCTGATTGCATCAACACAAATTCTTCATCTGCATCTGCGCAGTGTGACAGTGTCAGGTTATGAAACTCGCTTCAAATGTGCTCTATGTTCATAGAATGTTTGCAAAGTAAGTCAGCTGTTAAATTAGCTTCAGGTTAAGCAAATTTTAATGCACCTTCGTAATTCTTCCGCATTTGTTCACTAAATTATTATTATTATTATTTCTTTATACAGAAGCACAGTAGCCTATTTTGTCATAGAAATGAAAATGTTATTAGTTATTTATTACCAATGTAGTGAGCTTATAAAAGGGATCACGCTTTCATTTTGTATATACGGCAAGATATTTCTCTGAAACATTCAGGGAAGAGTCTTATTAACTTGTGTCCATGATATCAAACCTTAATCTGACTTCGGGTTGTCCGAGAGGTTAACGTGTTCGCTTTCTGTGTTGGTGGTCACAGGTTCAGTTCCCGCCGTGGTCTCTTCTTGAACGGAGTAGTTTCGAGTCCACTTTACCAAAAACTAGGCCTTGTCCTTATAACCTCACCAGCTTGTCAATCAATCAAACCTTAATCTGAAACATGAATTTCAAATATATTACAAAGTGATTGATTAATTACATGTTAATATGCCTAAGGAATGCATACAAAAGATTACATGACAATATATTTCACAAATGTACTGTAATTCACAATTCAGTTTGATTTTGGTTTTGGTATAGAAAATTACTCACTTGTTTTCTGAATATTTTATCGTTGCTTTCTATTCCTGAGTGTAATGGTAAAGATTTTCGCCTGATTTTTTTTATAATTATTATTATTTGTGCACTGTTTCCCCCATGTGAAATATTCGTCAAACCAGATGTTTTGTACTAGAAACTACACTATGTTCCCGAAATGTAGAGAAATTCAGAAGTTCTTGCTTTTCTGTTTAATGAATGTTTCTCAGAAATACCCACATAGCAAAATGACGTCCCAGGGATATCTGACGGATCTCCTGGCAGGATATCGGGACGTCCGTAGGACGTCCTGTTTAAGTCCCGTTTACATCCATGGGACGTATAGTTATAATTAATTCTTCGTATAATTATACGAAGGCATATCCTTCGTATAGTTATAATTAATTAAATAATAATAATAGTAAGGTCGATTTAATTTATAGAAAAGCCCGAGAGGTAATCCCGCACGGCTTTCCGGGGGACATCCAGGGGACCTCCATACGGGATGAACTGTTTGTATTGCCCACAGAGTCATCCCACGGACGTTCTTAGGACATCGCTATGGGAGCAGGATCATTCTGACGGTAATGGGATCTAAATGGGACGTCCCAGGGACGTACTCTGCTATGTGGGTACGCATATTGTTGTTTCAGTATTGATTCAAACAAAGCAGGCTCTAAGTCAATCGACGCTCTGTTCCAAATTTTCGATGCACCCTCATATATAGTAACTTAATTTTCCGAACTTATACGATATACGCGCACACGAAATGGTTGCTCCCCCCCCTCTCCACCGAAATTTGTGGTGCTCTGTTCGGAGGAAAAGTTCGAACACCCCTCGAGCCGACTCTGGATGTAGAACCACTGCTCTAATTTGCCGGAGTTTTTAATCATTATCTTTTGCACTAATTACGTGTAGCTCTTCTTCAATATGGTAATGTCGTGTGCAAATAACAGACACTTTGATTCACTTCAAAATGTCTGATAAAATCGTTAATGTTATAAAGTAGCAGTGGTCTTAATATAGATCCTTGTGGTGTTACTTTTTTTTTAAGTTGGATATGTTGACTTGTTACCATAGCTGAACTGTTTTCGATTTTCCAAGTATTTCTTAAGTTAACGGTATCGTAAGCAATGCCACGTATTGCATGTTAATTAGTCTGTGAACCACCGTGGTTTGGATCCTTTTCTTAATAATAGATAACTTTCTTAGATAATGCTTGCTCGATTGGGACGCAAAACACAAAATAAACACTTGTTGTACACTTCTTTACATAATTTGTCATCATAAACTCCGGCTTACTTTTTTAATTGGAGTTTCTTCAATATATAACGAGAAAAGTGACGTCGCTCATTTGTTTAAAGCAATAGATTATCACAGAGACGAAGAAAGGTTCTATCCCCGCTCCCGCCAACCTTTCAAGGCTACCAAACCCACTTTTTGATTTATGTATTCTAATGTGTGTGAGAAAGTTCATAAATAGTGTTCCGAAATGCAATATTATCCCAGTTAGTACAAATGTCCCAGAGACCTTCCAGAGGCATGCTAAACTGCCGAGTCGTATCCAGGGATACTCAGGATATTCTGTTACGCGTCCCTTGGACGTTCCGCTGGGATATCCCAAAGCCATCCAGATGGGACATTCATCGGCTGTCCCACAGAAGTTCCATGCGTACATCAGAAAGAATTTCTTCTTTAGATCCAATGGAGACCCCTTGGATGTCCATGGGATATACCCGGGATTTGGAATGTCCTATAAACGTCTTGTTGATAACCCATATATAACCCAAACATATCGTGCAGGCTTCCTATGAGATTCCCGTTATCGGGACCAAAGCGGAAGACTTTGGATGTCCACGGGATGTTCTTGCGCTATCTGGTTTATTTGAGGCGTGTAAATACACTCCTAAATGTAAAAACAAATTCAGCTTTTTTTTGTTTGTTTGTTTGTTTACGGTGTGGTTTTATAATACATGAGGCATAGATTCATGATTCAAGATAAGGAAGTATAAGAAACGCGAGACGTGTTGCATCGATTACCCTTCCCTGCCTGCCTTATCATTCACATTCACTTTTATGCATTTTGTATGGAAACGAGAGCGTATCCTTCACAAAAAAAAAAAAAGTTCGTTCGTGGGCTTCCTCTCCTCTCTGATCACGATTTCGATAATTAGCAGTTACGGGATTCAAATCTGGACTACTTCCAGTACCATGGAAGGAGATTGAGATTGTTGGTAGGTGTGGGAGGGGGTAAAAAGCTAGAGACAATTTCGCTTTCAGTGTGTTCCACTTTTTCTTGTCCCCCCCCCTCCCTTGTTCACTGCCTTTCGCAAAAGAGAGTCGACAGGCATCCGCCCAGCAGGACTCGAGATCTAACAGTAGCCATTGTTGAGCGGTGAAACTTCTTCGCCTTGTGGTAATTGTACCGCGTAGGCTTTCGTTGCGTTATTAATTTCATAACCTCATTTTTTTTTTTTTTCACTTTGTCGACCTTGAGAGACTTGGACGGTCATTTGTTAATGCGTCCAAAGTGTACATAGTTACAATTATCAAAGCGTACGCTACCGCTTTTCTATAATATTCGCTTTTTTTTTCAATCTTGTAGGGAGCTAACGTTCGATTTTAGCACTAAGTGTATGCAAGCATTGAAAAAAAAAAAATAATAAAAACGGGCAGTTTCTGATATTTAGATCAGCATCTGAAACATCCACGTCTAATTGAAGCTCAGACTCTGATAACAACTTTAGCAGGACTATACGGAGTGCACAAAAAGTAATGGTCATAAACTGATGGCATCGTTGTGGCGTAATCTATTGTCATAGGATTGTATTTCATGCCAGCTTATAAGTATTTCTAATATGCGTGCGTGTCTTTTGCGCAATGGCAGTTACCAGATAAAGATCACAAGTATAGAATCCTTTGGGTTCAGTTTCGATTCAGATCTGTTAAAACAAAATGTCTTATTTCATAACTTGTCGAGATATTTCGTTATTTGTGACAAACCTCACGCCTTTTGGGTTCCTATAACCCCAAAACTCCGCTTTTTTTTTTTTTTGCTTTTTTCAAATTGATTTTTTTTGCGGGAGGGGTCGGTGTGTCGAGTTCAGCTTCCAATTTATAGCCATTACTTTTTGAACACTCTGTATAATCAAAATAATCTTTATAAGTTATCAGAATTATTGTTAGTAGTAGTAGTAGTAGTGGGAAGAGGTCGAGAAGGAGGAGGTTGCGGTGGTTTTCTTTTCACACCTTACAATCAAGGTGTCCCGGGTTAATTCCTCGAGAAGACACAAGTACTTCGGAGCCCACGTAAAATCTATAGGTTCCATCTTTAAGACGTTACCATCCGATAGAAGGCAATGGCAAACTACCATCGGATCACTTCGACTCCTTCGGAAGACTCTAACTCAATATGAATGGGAAAACTGAACTTTGTTGTGAAAGAACTTTGTCAAAATTATCGAAATGCAATGTTTTCTAAAGTTTTTTTTAATTATTATTATTATTTCTGCTATGGAACTTTTTTTTATTAGGAAATATATATTCGGAACACTCATAGTTGCAGTTAACAAACATTACATTGTAATAAAAGCTGAAAATAAATGTTGCAGTATTAAATATGCTGTAAATATGGTGTATAATATATACTGACTCATGCATGCCCTTACTAAATTGTTCTTGTACCCCCCTACAGTTTGTAGTTGGCGACGGACCTGGGTTAAGTATCTGAATTTGAATCAAATTTGGATTCACAAGGCTCATACCCAACCAACATAACAAGAAAACCTATATTGTAATGCCACCAAGGCGGCTATTTAACGCTTACACACGTCTCGCGGAATACAGTTTGAGAAACACTGATCTAAAGGAATCCCAGATAAGAATAAGACAGTTTGTGCTAGTTGTATACTTGACATTTACTTCCCACCTTTGAATAAGTAATTATATTTTTTTATTGCCTTTTTTTTTTTCATTTTTGTTTTTGAACTTGAATTATCAGTAACATTGGAACAATAATTTCTATTTTGCATGCTGATAAATATTGCCTTCTCCATATCTTCTATTACTCTTAAAAGAACAATGTATGCTACTTTTATTACTCAAATATAGATTTAGTTAGCCTTACGTAACAGCATTTGATGCCCTTTTCATGAAAGCTTCTGATGGATGTAACAATAAACATTTATAGTGTTTTGAAATTACATAGTTCGTGTGCACTTTTGCTAGATTGGCAGCTCAACTAGCTTTTATTGCCGCCGGTAGCAGCTGAATAGAAGTAATAGTACTCATTAAGTGGACAGTATTATTTGAGAATTCAACATGTTTCATATCCATTTTTCGCTGTTATTGATGTTGTAAGGTTACATACATAGCTATGTATTTTATAGGATGTACACAAATTTCAACGACAAAAAGCGTGTTCATATTCTACACGCAAATATTATACAAGCATAAATTCTACAAGCAAAATTATACAAGCCAAAATCTGCAAACATAAATTATATAAGCCAAATTCTACAAGTGTAAATTATACAAACCAAATACTAGAAGAAGAAATTCTACAAGCATAAAATATACAAGCAAAATTTTACAAGCTTAAATTATACCAGTGAATTTCTACAAGAATAAATTATACGTACAAGCCAAATTATACACGCAAATATTCTACAAGCAAAAATCGATAATAATCGCCATTATCATAGTTCTTTCGAAGGTGGCAGGTCCTTCAGAGCAAAGTAAGCTTTCTTCATTTGTCCTTTCGTTCCTTTCCACCTGCTATTAATTTTTCTTCCCTGATACTGACAACGAGATATCTTCTTTCTGTTCCACTTTTTCCTTCAATTATTCCTAAATAAACAATGACTCTATTAACAATGTCCTAATCACTTTCATTTTCTTTTCTTTTCTTTTTATCTCTATTATTGTTCTCTCACAAACTTTATTTTTCTCGAATAGTCTTGTAAAGTTTCCATTTTCTCGTAAATCCACATTTCAATTGTCTCTCGAATTCTCTTACATCACTGCTCCGTAGATCTCGCTCTGCTCCATGAGACATTGAATCATTTTTTTTTTTTTTCTGTTAGGCCCTACGTTCTGTTCGTCGATCTACACCAAACTTTTTATCTTACCAGGACTGTCTCTTTCTCCGTAGATATTCTCCTCTGTAGTCTTTTCTTTACAATAATAGGCTCACAGGAACAAGCGCAATGGGAATAAGTGTGGAAGACAGTCGTAGGTGTTTACTGTTTAGATCCACGAGTGCCGCCGTCCCCTTGCAACACATATAGATAGGTATTTTCTAGGAATGTAGTACAAATATACCCGTGAGAATGCTGGGATATTCCTAGAATAACCTTTAGATATTTCTGACGTATCCGTAGAAATTTTTGTATTGTCTGAATGTCGTCCACGTATTCGGAGAATATTCCAGGAATATGCTGTGGACACTTGTCCTTTGAGGATGTTCTTAGAAAACCTAAACTGTCCTTTTAATATTATCAGACAGATATAATATTCTTATTTGTTCTTAAATTTTCTGGGATAATTAACGCATGGGATGTCATTGGGATATTCTTGGAATATCCTGTGCTATTTCGGTCATGCATTAGAGTTGCAAGACGTCCCATTTTTCATGAAAGGAATAACTGTCCCGATTTTTATTCGGGACGCTTGTTTGTTCCGGTTTTTGTTTTTATGACCGTGAATTCATCTTCAGTGTTCCTGGGCATAATGCTGACTTGGCAAGTGTATTTTCTCTCATGAATGTGCAGTGCACAGAGGAATGAAATCGCCTTTACGTGTCAACAATGAAGGAATATCGAATGAGCTTCTTAGAGTTCTGTGATTATATGAACCAGTGGCAAGATCTTCTCTGATTTGAAGTAAGATAAAGATCAGTAGCGGGAGCGATAATATTATAGGTTAGGTTAGGTCAGGCACGTATCCAGAACTTGGTTTTGGGAGGGGTCCAAGGGCTTCCCGTGGAGGGGTCCAAGGTGTCTGGGCATGAAATGTATATTAAATATGTATAATTACGCCTGAAGTTATACTATTTTCCCATAAATCCCTGAGTTTGGTGGTGGTGGTGGGGAAACGTGCCTGGGTTAGGTTATGGATTTCCTTATAGGCAATAATCTGAGATGGATGTTCCAGTTTGTCATTTACAGAATCTGGCAATCTTAGTCATGATAACTGATTGCGCCTTTACCCCATGAAAGTGAAGGTCAAGTTTCAACTTGAGGGTGAGGGCGAAACAAACGTGAGTGTGAGGGATGTTGAGGGTGATTGAGGTTGAAGTAGAGTGAGGATGACCGCAAAGAAGCCTGTGTTGTAATGAGGATAGGGACGAAGGAAGGTCGACGTACAGGTTACGTTAGTGAGGGAGAGGACGAAGTGAAGAAGACATGGTGGATGGGGTAGGGTTTAATAAAATTGGACACCTCTGCAGAAGAGCGATTTGAAGAAGATCGACAATTTTGATTTTACTTCGTTTTTCTCTCATCCAAGTTCTCACCGTGTGTCTCAGTTTAACACTGTGTTCACATTGATAGTGGAGGACATTTTGTATGCCTGAGTAAGTAACCAAGTACCGGAAGACATGTACAAAAGCAGTTATAATAGGACCATGAAAACAGTCAGTCCCGTTGTGACAAGATAGTACCTGGCGTGAAAAAGTTCCGGCCGGTGTTCCGCGTTGTGAAAACATGTTCTTCTTCTTCTTCATTTTGTTTTACCTTCATAATGGAATTTATGCATACATAAAATCTCTGCCACGCCCCTTTTCTACTTTTTCTTCTTTTTAAGGTCCTTTTAAATCCTGTTTCAAGCGTACTTACTCGCTTAGTTTCCAAATACTCATTGACATAGTAGGAGCACTCAGGCTTTCGAAACGAACTTCTCAAGGTTGATTGAATGTAATCCATCTCCCCGCCTCTCTGCTTTACCACGACCCGTAGAGTCGACGTCATCACCCTCCCCACACCCATTTCTCAAGGCCTTCTCCAACTCTCTTCCTGTATTTTGCTACTCCTTCATCTGTTGTTAAAAAATCTTCCGTCTTTGCGCTCAGAGATTCATCTCCCACGCAAAAAAATCATACATAGAAAGCTTGTCGTTGCTAACCGCAGACATTGGGGCTCCAGCCAGCGCTTTCATGGCCAACATCCCACCAATAACAAATAACACATGTATTATTTCTGAAGGAAAACGTTTGTTGATGAGTGAGTGCGGTTAATATTGTAGGTATATTCTTGCTGTGACAATTCTAAAGAGGCTTGTTAGAAAAGTGGTAATCAACAGTTTTGTAAAAGATTGACCGATTTTTTTTTTTTTTTTGTGAAGTAAAGTGTTATATGGAGCCGAAATGTAACGACAGAACATTAGAAACCTTCGAAATTTGGATATGAAGAATAATCGAAAATAAGATGCGAAATTAAGTGCGGAAGAAAATGTGGAAGAGACGGACATTACTGGATACAATAAGAAAGAGAAAAAGAAATTGGTTAGGAGATTAACTGCGCAGAGATTCAAAGAGGAAAGCGCAACAATGCGATCAATGGAGAGGTCTCAACCTGCTTGAGTGAGGACCTGTCGCTTTCGGCAGACGATGATGATGACCGTTAATGTAGCTGTTAATAAGGAAAAATAAAACTTCTTGACTGGACAACACCATATAGAGCTTGGTCCTTTCTGTCAGTTACTCTCGTTTAATGAAAGGGTCATGTGGACATCGCAATGACTCCTCGTCACCGATTTGTCTGGCTTTAGAGACTGGATGGAGTACGCTAATGCTCAACTCAAGTAGCTTCCCCAATTGCCGTCACGATACTAGCTCAACCCCGAATTTGGGAGTCCGCAGCGGGTCTCGAATCTGGAATCACTCACACAGAAAGAGGAAACGTTACTCACACAAATAAGCAAAAATTCGCAGTGAGAAAATAAATACAGAACATGGTTAATAAGTATGTGAATAAAAAAATTTTTGGCTAACATAAGACTTAGCAAACCCTATTTAATTTCCGTTCCTTGATTGAACTTGATTAGAGCCGATGATGAGCAGACCGTACAACATCCTAGTAAAAGGGCGAGGGAATGAATTTTTATTAACGTCGTTTTTGGTGAAGTAGGTTCTGAACCACTCCATGCAATAGACCCCGGCTGGAATTGAACCCGTGACCACGCGCACAGGAAACGGGTACGTTAACCTTTCGGCCACTCCAAGGTCATGTGATAACTGATAAAGAAGTGGAGTTTCTATTCTATGTAACATCTCCGCGCTTTCTTGATGGACTAAAAGAACTGGAAAATCTCAGTGATTTGAACTTGAATTTTATTTATGGTTCTTTAGGCATCGCAGAGCCAAGTGGGGATAGGGTAGGGGGAAAAAATATTGGTCGGATCTAGTTAGTAGGTGCCATCCCGGCACTTTCCTGGTAGGACTGAGGAAAACCCTTACTCAGGATAGGCACCCGCTGGAATCGTTTCCAGAACCTTCCGATTGCTAAGCCAACGCTCTACCAACTGAGCTACGGCCGTTCGGTAACATCTGTTATGATGACTGGTATGAGTAATAACAAGTAAATCTACGCCGCTTCTCCCAAAATAATATCGTCCATCTTCACCTATGATTTTTACCTTTATTTTTTTATTTATTATTATTATTATTATTTTGAGTATTCTGTTTCCATGTCGATTTTCTGTCACTGTGAATTCCAAATGCAGATCAATGACTCTTTCACGCTTCCTCTCTTTCATCACTTCCGTTCGTCAGCGGTGGCTTAGCACTTTTATAAAAGAATAAAAAACTTCGGAACAATATAAAAAAACCTGCCCTACCCTTCCAACCTCCATCCCAAATCTCATAAAATATTCAAAGATTTTATACACGAATTCTCCCTGCTATTCGCTCACGTCATTCATATTTGATATCTTTATTGGTCTGTGGTTCAATTTTCCTCTCTTTCTTCTTCTTGCAATTCTTTCGTAATCACCGGATTCTATCAATGTTGCCAAACACTTCCTGCAATTTCGTAACTTTGACTTTCTTAAATAGAATTTGTATTAGAAAGTAGTGGGGGAGGGGGGGGAACACACGCTAAAATATAATCTTATTTAAGTTACATGCTCCACCATACAAGTTTTTATATATATGTATATCTGTGGAGCAAGTGTTTCCACCTGTTGCTAATTTTCCTTCTATCTCGAATAGAGTGTTGAGATCTTTTTTAAACATACGTACGTGTTTAT
>JAGDQP010054855.1:0-13256 GCA_022664845.1 Lepisma saccharinum
TTTATTCTTTACTGTTTCTTCATTGTATTACTTAATTATTCTTTGCATATTTTATTGCCTTCATTTTTTCAACGATTTTTCTTTCGTTTTAAAACTTCACAAATAAATGTAAAGATCTGATTGTTGATTTATTTCTTTGAGAGATTAGGGGATTAAGCCACACCCTCTTCCGCTTTTTGTTTCTTTATTCGATCCTCGACTCTAATTGGCTGTGAGAGAAAGTACTGTTATGGCCGTCGATTTGTAAATGCTGCACTGAAAACGGATACCCTAGAAATTTGCATACATAGAGTAAATAATTATGCAGCCCAGTATTAAAAGCTTATAAAAATCTGATGAAATATATCAATATTTGGTAGCCGTTTTCTTCAAAATTCAGCAAGGTGAAAGCTGAATTAATATTTTGCTGTTTGTCATTTTTATCGTCCATATTGGTTGAAACTGGAAGTGGACGATGTGAAGCATATGCTTGGCAGCACTCCTCGAACGAACATGTTTTGTTCATTTGACTCACTTTAAAACGCTCAAACAGTGGATTGCTGTTTAGTTTCGGATTCGTAGGAATAAATCCAAGTTTCGTCTCCTGTAACACTGTGGTACACCAAATTTGACTTACCTAGGTTGAATTTGTTACTATTTTTTTGCACCACTTGACATGAACCTGTTTTTGAGTTTGGACACGTTGTGTGGGATCCAACGACTTGAAAGCTCCTGTACATTCAGGTGGCCATGGAAAATCATATGTATTGCTCTCATATCAATGCTCAACGATGCCACAATCGATATCTCTGAATCTTGTCACGGGCAGCATCAACATTACTGACAACAATAGTCGTGGATGAACGACCGTCACGAAATTTATTACTGAGAAATGTGCGACGGCGCTGGAATTCGGAAAACCAATTGTACACAGTTCTATTAGATGGTGCCTCCTCTCCACAACCCAAATAAAATCACTCGATGCACTGTTTCGGTGTTAAACTACATAGTAAATCATAAAATATCATTGCCCGAAAGTTTTTTCGCGAAATTCCCATTTCTCAAACAAAACTATTTCCTCCACCAACTGCTGTGAAAAACAAAGGCGTAAACAGTCAAAGCAAATTTACACATGGGAAGGTCTATTCTTAAGAATTTTATAATAGCGTAACACTAGTGCCACTGTTCGTAGTATTTTGCAGAAACTTTTCCAGCAGCCCTCGTGCCATCCTATAATTATGGTTTATCCACGCTTCACGAAAGGGATGCATACAAAACTAATTCAGAAAAAAGTTCGGTTCACTTATTGACCAAGTGAAACCGGGAGAAAGCCAAATGACATTGATGGCAAAACTGTTCGACGATCTTACAAAGAAATTGGCAAAAGTGACTGGTCTTAATGAGGAATTTCGTCTATCCTCAGTGTTACTGTATTGGACTTGTTTTCTGGGTTTGACATAGATGCGGCTCCATTCGATAAGTACATTAATGAATCACAAAACTCTTTGTGGAGAAATATCCTTGGTTCTGCATACCTGCTAGTATGTAAAATATTCTAGTCCATTCATCTTTCATTATGTCAAACGCACTTGTTCCGATAGGTCAACTACCGGCAGAGACTAGGGAATGTAGAGATAAGGACTCGAAGTGTTTCAGGCTAACTCATTTCAGAAAAAAATCTAGGTCATCCTCAAATGAAGACTGTAATGTATATTAATTTTCCTGATCCGCTTGTATCAAGACTCTCCCCTCCACCTTATAGAAGACAAACACTCTCTTCCTGATTTATTGGATCTCATCAAATGTCTTATGTCGAAATAATTTCATGAACCGTCCAAATGAAATATGTCAAGGAAAACAGTTTAAGTAAATTATAGTGATGGACATCCAATTCATTTAGTGGGACAAGTGCAATGATAAAAATATGGTTCATGTGTGTGCTTGCTTGTACATGTCAAACCGCGAAAAAAATATCTTGTCACGGAAATGATATTTTGTTCTTAGGGATAAGAAGTATTACAATTTATACAATCTTAAATTAAATCAAACTGCCGTAAAGTTTGAGATAACTGCATATAATTTTGTCTACATGTTGTTCCTTATGTTTATGAGTAACACATAAAAGAACCGAGCCCAAACGGATCTTAAGACCACCGAGTATGAAAAGTGTATGATGCTAATTCAGTATTCCACTTTGAGTTCAACAAAATGTTAGTAACTAAAAACTTAACTACATATATTCTTGAAAGTCTGTAGCTCAACTTTAGCTAGCTACTTCGAATAATATAGACCTCACTATAAAAACAAATTTTCATACTACCACCACGAAGAATCGGATAATAATAACTTTGCACGCATCACAAAGCAACCTAGTTAGGCCTTTGCCTATGACCATCCAGGTTGTAGAGGATCGTTAGAACCAACATATATCCTGAAAAACTAAACAACAGAGGAAAAGGAAATACGTACATACACATTAAGAAAGGAATGCAATTTACTGACAAACAATCAGATCTTGAGCACACCATCAGTTTCACTACAATTTACAGCGGCAAAATCACCGAATATATACATTTTTTGGCCGTTTTTCGACAGTATTTACAAATGATCAACACGAATCATGGGCACTGAAGTCTCAGGTCCTGAAGAGAACATCTTTAAGATGGCAGCCATAATTTCTTGCACACTTTCGCAATCTTTGAGTGAAGTTGTGACATGCCTTGCATATCACTCCTTGGGGACCAGCAGCAATCCCAGAGATGACCTGATAGTGTTCTACAAACAAACATGTTTCCTTAAGTAACCCCAAAAGAAATAGGCACTCACTGACAGACCCGACTTTAGCTGCCCTCCCTTCGCCATTTTTAGAAAAATACGGACCAATGATGCCAAGCGGAAAACGGCACGATGCTTGTTAATACTGTAGAAAAACGGCCCAAAGTATTATATTCAGTGATGTTGCCACTGAAAATAGTAGTGAAAATGATGGTGTGCTGAAAATCTGATAGTTTGTTAATTACTGTGGGTGTTTCATTTTCCTCCATTGCTTAGTTTTTCAAGATAGATGTTTAAAATGTAGAGATATTTATGCCTTACTTTCTATATCAAATTATCTTTATACATAATATATACATTAGGACAAGAAGGTCTCATTATAACGAAAAAAGAATATTTCGAAAATTGTTTAGTTTCTGCACTAGAGGCATTCAAAGATCGCGCTGAAGTGCATATATTCAAGCCAAATGTACAACTAAAAATACAGCTTAGAGGAGAGAATTTACATACTGTACCATTGTACAACTTTAAACGGTACTGTCACGAACAAATAACTTCGATAGCGCTTATGGGCGTAAAGGTATAACAATTTATGTTTACAGCCCTATCTCATATTACCACTCTCTTTCCTATACTTTTCGAATTGAATAGTTCTACCTGATTTGATCTATTACTTAAATCTTCAATAAACGGTAGAATAAATTGTACTGGAATTGTAATAATAACTTACCAACACACATTCTGGGTCCTTCACCGAAAGGCAGGTAAGTACAAGCAGGTAGTTTTTTCTTGTTCTCTTCGCTGAACCTTTCGGGATCAAATTTCTCTGGATTTGGGTAGTACTTTGGATCATGATGAAGTCCATAGATAGGAAATTCCACAGTTGTGCCAGTATCCAGATTTATCTCTGTTCCTGGAATTGTGTACGGTTTTGTGCACATCCGATCTGCAACGGTGATCGGCGGATACTTTCGAAGAGTTTCTATAATGAGAAATATATTTTGATTGCTTTTTTGTAAAGCTAACATAATTGCAAAATATACACTTACAGATTATTAAATGTTTTTTCAGAGCTTTACAGGTTACCATTTCTGAGTTAACTTGACACATTTTTGAACAAACCTATCTTGGAAAAATCTAGTTGCACTTCATGAAAGGATCTCGACTGTTACGAAAGTTAGAGTTACAGAACCGAACAAGGTGACAAATCTTTTCTCCGTCTGCTCAAAATGAAACGTTTTAGATTTTCTTTCATACATAGAGTTACACGGCGACTGGCACAGTTAAATGTAGAAGGTAACAACCCCTTATCTAACATGGTGTCATATTCCAATAACCATACTCTTGTTTCAGAAGATTTTACCAACTTGAAAGACATTGTAAGTGGTGCAAGTGGTGTTTGTGACCCAGACGATGCAGAATATGTGACTAATGGTGCAGATGAACAATCTTCAACAAGTGAATTAAATTAAGTAATTATTAAGTTCTGATTACTGAAAAAATGCATGTGTGGATTGCTCCCTATATACACCTGAACTCTGTTGGTTGCCTCTTTGCACGTGGAGAACATGTGTCTAGCCACTCCTCAGTTACTATATTATTTTTTTGCCGACCGGGTAGCCGTGCGATCTGAGGTGTTAATCCAACGGCTCGAAGGTCCCGGGTTCGAGTCCCGGAAGGAGCATGGATGTGGATTTTAATTGGCTGTAATTGGCCGAAGTCAAAAGTTACTAGACTGACCCATATAAAATAAAGTTTACTAAAGTTTTACTACTAATATTTTTTATGGGATGACTGTATTGTAGGTTGAAGCCTGAAGAAATAGCAAGTTGCATTCATCGCTTCGTTGAAGAAACTGACTTGTGCTGAGAAACTCACAGTGATCTTGTCTAATTGTTGTGAACAAACAAAATATGGAATAATATTGTGTCTGTATCTCCTGAGTACTATACAACATTCATTACCAATTATTGGACATACTATGTTACTTTCGGACAGGGACCTTACTGCTTTTGAGTATAGTGTCGAGAACAATCGCTAGGACGGCATAATCACTAGAACATATGCAGTCCAGCACAGAGGAAATAAGTGAATTGAAACATGGAAACAGATGAAATTACTGAAAACGTTTACAATTACTCAAGAACATTTATAAAATGTTCTAATCTTTACGCAATTCGGAAACCAACAAAATATGTAAATGGAAATGCCTTTAAACTAAGAGAAATTTTAAGAATGAAGTTTGAGGAGGATCGTTCATGTAACCGTCAAAAGTCAAGTTTTTATGCACCAGACAGTTTTGTGGACAAAAGCTTGTAAACGAGGGGTAGTCATCAAGTTGACCTGCTCTCCTTTTCCGTTGTAAAGAAGTATACGTTAAGAATACTATTCCAAAAGGTAAAACGTGATGAAGTTATGTCATGTTTGCAATGGTTTGCACTGTGCTAAGAGTATTATCTGCAACAAACTTAAGAAACATTTGCATGAACAATACGGAGACTCTGGTGATGACTAAAGGTATCGAAATTATATATTCATGATTAAAAATGTGTTACCTTGAAAGTTAAAATATTTTAATTGGATTTTTACTATAAGTAGAATCCTATTGTGAGGTGTCTCGTGTAAAACAATTAAAAATATTCTAATTGTCATTATTTTAATGTGTCTTGATTACATAATAGTGATTACCAGAATACTATAATAACACAGGGCAAAAAATATTTACTTTTTTCGGTGACATGGATAACAATCACTTCGTTTAACTAAATTTGGGGTGCTAGTTTCAAATATGAATTAGAAAAGCACCCACTACGTAAGATTTTATGTTATGATAACTCAACGTGGCTACCAATGTATTATACCTATATTCCAGATTTATTTTCAAGACAACAACAACCCTAAGATCACCCTAAATGGTTTCAAGCATTCAAATTAGAATCAAGGTATGAGTAATTGTTTGAACGAAAACGTTATCGGAATTGAACTGATTTATTTATTACAGGATCAATTAGATAAGCAAGTAGGGAAACCTCGTCCTTCCCAAATTCGTGCACCTAAGAAAAATATCCAGGAAAAAAAGTTTAAAACAAACTAACAAAACATCTAACATCGGAAGTAGATACATCTTTAAACTTGAAAAAAATGTCATGTTTATGAGACCATAATTTATTTATTATTATTATAATTTTAAGTTTTTTTTATATCTATTTTGAAGATAGAGGTTTATCAAATAAAATGGTAAACGTTTTTGTAACTTCTGGGATATTATTAAGATCTAATAGTTAGTAAACAAAACTAAATAAGGTTGGAAATACGTTAGAGGGTAGGGTACATGAACTTACTATGTGATTTAAGATCTTTACCTTACTTGTCTCACTTAGCTGTTGATCCGCATTGATTAAGTACGCTGTAATTCCCACTTCAATACTAATATTTTATTTTTTGCACAGCACAGTATATGAATGTATATTGAGAACCTCTCGAAAACCTACTACCAACCTGGATAATCTCCTATTTTGTCATTATATATCAAGAATACATCCCATTAATTTTAATCTATAAAAACTCTGAAAAGGGCAGTAGAAACTACAAATGCTCCTACCTGAGATAACTTTATTCAGATATATCATTTCATGAATTACTCCTTGGTAAGTAAGTTTTCCATTACTTTTCTCCAAGACTCTATCAATTTCTTCACGTAAGTGACTCTGGATCTCTGGATTAAGGGCTAATTCATACAAAGCAAAGCTCAGTACAGTGGAGGAGGTTTCAAAACCTCCAACGAAGAAGAATAATACTTGTGCTGCAAGGTCATCTTCTGAAAATTCTAAAACAGAATGGTTAAGTATATTAATATGTTGTTACGTAAAATAATATCAACAATGAACAAAGCATATAACTTTTCGAAACATTTTTGTTACAATCATAATAAGCTCAACTTTGAATTTAGTCATCCTACACGCAAGTGCATATACATGTATGTTTTCTGTTCGTGACAGACTTTGAAACAGTGACTCATGTTGAACTGAAAATTACTCATGAACAAGACAATGATGTTTCTACTGAACTTTGGGTCTCAGGGTACGATTCGCACGTGGAGACGCATTACCTTTTTGAGATAACATATTTAAGAATGCAATACGAGGTTCACGAAGAACAAAATATAATATTAACTCTGATACTTTAAATCTGGCTTTTTTGTCTTTAGTCTCTTATTTCGCTTTGACGTATATAACAATTTGAAAATTACTTTGTATTTTCGTTTCAGGTATATCTGGAAGTAGAGTATTGGATTATAACTAATTCAGGGCTTTTTGGGTACGGTATACCAGACCTTTCTACATATAAATAATTTCAGAAATATGTTCACGGTGTCATTTTGTTGTATTCCTAATATGTATGTATGCGATACATACGTTTGTATGTAATATGTATATGTGATATAGGAAACAGAAGACAGTTTGTAGCTGTCAAACCTTCCAATATGGCAACCTATAAGACCACTGCAGGTAGAAGTTTAGTTAAAATAATTATTATGAGTCATTAAAATTGCGAAACTTTCTTTAATAGCAATACATTTTGTGATGAATTGACTGGACCGGGTATCTGAAACCTAATATTCAATAACAGGTAGCGTAAACGGTTTGTCAATTATGCCAAGTAGCTGTCTGCGTTTTGAAGTTGAGTTTTAGCTGATTCTGACGCTAAGTTCTATCTGACCTGTTTGGAAAATCATGCTCTTGTTTTTAGCCCTGTGCACAGTTCTATATTTGGGAAGGGAACGACTACGCATCCAATGATGATCAAGATCTCAAGGAGGTAACAAAATAAAGTTATTTTCACCTTTTATTTGATAATAGGTGATTCTCATTTTGTTCTTTTACCATTTCCATAGAAAAAAAACACATTGAAAATGTTGGTAAAACTTGAAGTTGTAATTGAATGTAAATAGGTGTACTTAACTTATCCTATCATATTTTCTAGTATTGATACGTAAGTGAAAGAAAGTATACATTAAGACATTCTTTAACAATTCAACCTATCCTCACTCTCGTAATATTACTGTGTTCGAATACGTGACGAATTTTCTTCACAATACGCTTTGATTGTTTCTAACACGATGAGAGTGACTGGGTTTCTGCTAATAAGAGAAGCGTCTTCGAGTGACAGTAAAGTTGGGCAGTGGTACGTGGCTCAAAGGACGGGATACGAGAAGATATGAAGATGGGAGGAATCTCGGACCCGTCTTCATACGGGGAGGGAAAAGAACATATTATGTAGATCTGTCACCACCGGGAACCAAACTTTATTGTAACAATTGTTTTCGTTTTGCAGTAAAAAAAGAAATACATTCACTTCTATTCCAATATAAAATAAAAAAAATATAAATGTTCCTCGAACAGATTGCACTGTTAAACAACAAAACAGGTATCAAGTAAGATCCATAAGACATCGACTGAGTCTTACTCTGATATTATATTATTTCATTTAAATAGAAGGACAATTGTTGTCAACAGGAAGTTTTCTTTCACACAATTTGTTGCGTTTAGAGAACACCAGATCTTACAGGGGAGTAATAATCTATCGTAAACTTAACACAAACTCTTATATGGAAGCTATCTGTATCATTAAGAAACAACATCAAGTCACTCGCATCGGGTAACAGAGTATTCTGGGATATACAGCCCGATTCCTGTTTTAGAAAATTTCCAACGTGGATGTAGGGTCATGACAATGACCTTCTGCACAGAGCTAAACTCAAGACAATCGAAATAAACTTCTAAACCCGGAGATCTCAAACATCATATAAAGAACACATTATAGAGAATAATAATTGAGGGACCCACTCAGGTAAGGGGATAAGCCACAGAGTCAATAAATGCGTGATTACTATGTAGTCGCATTCATCGTACATCTGTTTCCAATCTGATGTATCACTGTTTGTTCTAGGATAGGTTCTGGTGATTCTAGGGTCCATCCGAAATCCAACGGTGGTTATCACATTGCAAACGTATATCAAATGAATGTGGCTAAAGACTAATCTCGACTTTATTCAGTTTGTGGCTTATCCCTTTCTTTAACAAAACCCTTGCATTAACTCCTAACGAAAGAGGAGAAAGAAGTAACACTCAGCCAAATAGTGCTTACACAAATATGACATAATAAGTAAAAGATTTAAGAAGAAACTTGACAGGACATGTAACTTAGGAAATACTTCTCCAAAACATACCTAGTTTTTCATCAACATTTAAGAGCTGTCGGCCATCTTCAGTTTCATCTTCATCTTCATCATCGTCCACTTTACCACTATTCTTTATTTTAACCAAAAGATCGAGGAAATCATTTCTTGATATGTTGTTGGTCTCTCGATATTCCACAGTCTCCTTTAACACCTTGCGAAAGAAGTTGGCAACTTTCTGTTTAGTAAATCCAATGCGTAAAGCTTTGGATAAATTTGGGAAAGACAGTAAAATAAATCCTTTCAGACTTTCGTAAACTGAAGGTGGTCTTGTTAATTCGTTTCCCATTTCCCGGAATTCTGTATCAGGGTGATTAACCGAATTCACCTGGATTCCAAAAGCACAACTAGCAATCACATCCGTTGTCAGTCTTGCCATCATATCCTTTACATCAATTGGTTTCTCATTTTCTGCAATATCCTTAAGATATTTGTTTAAGTCTTCACAACAGTCATAAACTAACTGAAACATTCTTTTCATTTTGCCGGAAGTGAAAGTTGGTGATAACTTAATACGCATGTGTTTCCAACGCTGACCCCTAAGACCGAACAAACTTCTAGCTTGTAATGGATCGGATTGCTCATCAACGAATATGGTACGGTCTTGAAAATGTGAAAAATCTTTCACCATAATAGTCTTTATGAGCTCTGGATCACGAATAACTAACATTGGTTGTTGAAATAAATACATTCCTATATAATTATGCCCGTCAGCTTTCTCGTAAATTTCTCGAAACTGTTCACCAAAACTGATACGCCGTAAAATCGTGTCTTTCGCATTTCCATAAATTAGTGAAATATCCTTAGCAGACGCCACGCCTTTTCTTTCCCAGTAACGCAGCTTCTGTGAGAGATAGAAGTATACATATCCAAGAAAACCTAACACAAGCGTTGCTAAATAAGGCAACCATGGATACGAATAGGATGAGTCGTCCATTTTGTAGTTTCTTCTTACGCTGATCAGTAGTTACCTATCAAAGAAAGATACATTAAATATATCATTTCGAACTTTATTTTTTCTTAATATAGGCTAATAACCAAATATTGAATGTAATTTTCACAGTATTTGCAAGATAATAAACTTTCCAAATATATTATTTTTTATTATATGTGCTGATGGTGACCTTTTGAACATTTCCAGTACTATTAAGAACTTATAACAAATTGTACAAATGAAGTTCAAAGACTTGGATCAAGAAGATATTATCTTTATTCCTAAGAAAAAAAGGGTCTTTAACTAAAAATTGCTTTGGGAACAATCGCAGTTTGTCTGAGTTTTAAGACAAGGTCTTTAATAAGATTTCCTGAGTATTTGATAATTTATTTTCTTACGTCATTTGACATGGAAAAAGAACGATACCTTAAATTACGAAATGAATGAAAATACCGACCATGTCAATTAGAAATTTTGAAAATTGAAATCAATGATATGAGGAAAGTGTTTTATACATAAGTTTATATTTCAAACCAAGCGACTGATCTATAGTTGTTGAGGGGCCATGATATCAAATATATATTCAAAACTAAGTTATTTTATTGGTATCGAATCATACATTGTTTAGCCCAAGCCGGCTAGTAAATGTTGCTATCCGATACAAAACTGTCTCTTGCTTGTTTAATTTAGCTCGTACATCTTTTGGCAATACTTATATTTGGTAACATTTAAATTATTCTTAAGTCTGTGCACTAATATCAGACTTGTGAGTACAATAAAATATATAGAGAAAAGTCGTACTTAATTACTGGGGTAGAAATTACCCCGCGTTTGTGAGGTACTATTTTGCAAGTGTGTGAAAATTAACTTTAAAGCTTCGCTCATGCGGTATCCATGCTATCGTCAAAAGACTTCAATCTTGCTCTATCGAAAAAAAATGTATGTTAAAAACTAGTGCAATGGCTGCGAAAGGAATTTCATTTAAGGCATAGGAGGTTCCCAGAATTTATCTGAAGTAGAGGTTAGTCGAAATGAGGATGATCGTGACGACTTTTTGGCAATTACCAATAATTATTTTACTCCAAGTAGATATCTCAAACTGAATATTTTTAATTATGGAGTTGCATAACAAACAGGATAAATAATTATGCAATACATACATTAAACTATTTGTTATTAGTGAGACACCATGTGATTGCCCGGTTGCAGTGGAAAGGTTTCTTATACCAGAAATATTTCTTGATACTTGATAAGAAGAGGCAATTTTATGTATATATGTTGAATGACACTAAACGTTTTAACTTCTTAAAAGAAAATTCATGGAATGTTTTCAATGTTTCACGAACATTACGGGTTAATATAGACAGTGCTGTAGCCCGAATTTTTTCACAGGGTATACGCTTAGTCTATGAATCTTTAAGGAAGAAACCATGTTTGCATTAACTTTTGATTCAGGTTTCCGTTAAATATACGGGTGAAATTATTTAATGTCCAGAAAAAAACAAATACAAAATAATCAAAACTTTTGATTATGTATCAATGAGGCAATAACAACGAGGTTACATGCATTAATTAGTTGTATTTAGGGAAAGCAAAGCAAGAAGATTGTTGAGACTTTCGCATAACTACCAAACATAAATTCTATATCTCGACCCCAGAAGCCAAGGCATGACAAAGACATTGATGAACACAAAATTGTCACATTTTGTATAAATAAACCTTGGATCTTAATGTGTCCGTTGTAGAAAAATATGACAGTTTTGAGTCACACATATCTTAGTTTATTTTTTAAAGTCTTCCTCGAACTTTAGTGTTGTTCGTAAGTATCACTTGTTTACATCACTTTGCTTCTGGAGTCGAGATATGACTTACTTGCTCTGTCCGTTAGAAATCTATATAGTATGGTGGGACTTACTCCATACATTGAAAAGTCAAACTTCTACCTTGCTTTTGAAAAAAAAAAGAAGTACGAGATCTATTCGGAAATTAATCTCCGGTGAGAAGTAAAGAGATAAACAATAATAACACAAGAATGTCAAGATACCAAAGTTACGTTCATATCTCTGCTAATTCTCCACTAACTTTCATCCGCATTTATACAATGGTCTAAATGGAGCATCAGTTTTTTGTATCCTTTCTCAAAGAAAATTCGCGCCTGAATGGTAAGCCTCATCATAGACATGGGTACATTCTTCTTGAAAGCTTCGACGCAATTTTTGTACAGAACAGGCTCTCATGAACTGACTTCCGTACACAACACACACTCTCCAATGACTTTCGGCCGCGTCCAATCCATCCATCAGCTACTGAGGGAATCAGCTGAGAGAGCGAACTGCGCAATTCGGGTATCCTTGAACTCACTGGATATGATAAATGAGAGTGTGTGTTGTGTACGGAAGTCAGTTCATGAGAGTTTGATTATGTTCAGAAATGGCGTCGAAGCTTTCAAGAAGAACGAACTTGTGACATGAATGGGTGCGTGATATTGCAGCCTGGTTTCGTTTCTTAGTTACGGGGCTATCGTCATTTCATTTCTTAGCAAAACGGTTACAGTTATACAACGGCCCTTCCGAAAAAGAAGAGATGCCGCGACTCGCCTAATTTTTGTTTGATACTGCTTTACATTCATATACTGGCGAATACAGAAGCACCACAATCCTTCCGGTATAACTAAGACAAGTGGTTATATAATTATGCACGTTTGTGTAGAGGCACCACAAGTTAAAATATTTATCAAAGCCCAAAATATGGTACGTAATATGAAATATTAACTAACTAACTCTATGGCTTATGGAACTAGCAAGTTCATCGCCGCAGTAACAAAGGTTCGCCATTGGATTCTATCCTGGGCAGTATCAAGCCAGTTTTCATCACGAACACCTACTTCTCGAAGATCTCTTCTAATATTGTCCTCCCAACGACGTCTCGGTCTTCCCAATGGCCTCTTTCCATCGGGCCTTCCAACCAGGATAGAATATAATCTTCGTTTTTCCCCCATCCGAGCTACATGATCTGCCCACCTTAGTCGTCTCGATTTCATTATTTTTACAACATCTGGTGAATAGTACAGTCCGTGGAGTTCTTCATTATGCAGTCTCCTCCACTCTCCAGTCATCTCGTCCCGTTTCGGCCCATATATCTTTCTCAAAACCTTATTTTCTAACACACGTAATTTGTGTTCATCTGCTAGGGTCGTACTCCAACTTTCGCAACCGTAAAGTATTACCGGCAGAATAACCGTTCTGTATATTTTTAATTTCAATTTCCTTGATAT
Organism: Lepisma saccharinum; assembly: GCA_022664845.1. Classification (NCBI taxonomy): domain Eukaryota; kingdom Metazoa; phylum Arthropoda; class Insecta; order Zygentoma; family Lepismatidae; genus Lepisma; species Lepisma saccharinum. The sequence continues at coordinate 13,201 of JAGDQP010054855.1, forward strand.
TAATCGCGATGTTAGAAGTTTTTGGACTGAATAGAAACATGCGTTCCCCGATACTA
>JAGDQP010054858.1:0-13256 GCA_022664845.1 Lepisma saccharinum
GAGGTTTCTGGTTTCGAATACTCGTTGAGAGCGTAATTTCAACCCAGGAGAATTTTTTTGTAGTTGTTCTGTGGCAAAGCAGGACGTTGATTGTAGATGTAGAAGATGGCATGTACTTCTTAAGACGTCACTACCACGTATGGAACATTATTATCTGCATACATAGAAAAGCGTAATAGTAATTGCTTCCAACTCTGTCTTGATTTTCCTATCACTGACAGAGGCAACCTGCATATTTAAAAGTATTGAAGAAATCTTTTTTCAAGGCGTTTTTATATTTGTTTGATTTTGTAGATGATGATTAGATCACCGTTCAAACCCAAAGCACGTTTGGTACTTGAAACTTTCTATATGGTGTAAACGTATGGTAATTTGAAGAATAAAAGATAGAGACAGTTCCATTCTTCCCATGTCGAAAATTGAACACCAGTTTCCACGATGAAAAAATGTTAATCCTGACTACAAAACAATATTAGCTAATGATTGACTTTCACTGATTTAGCGTATCTATATTATGCTAGTATGTACTGAAAGACTTCTTATTTGCTGCCCTTGTGCTTAATTAACAAATTATTATCTTGCTTCTTACATGATTTATAAAATACTGGTATCATTCGAAATGAATTCCAAAATAAACCTGTGGATAGTAATTTTTATCTGTCGTGGGTTGAGCAATACCTCAGTGGCCAAACGACGTTTAGAAAATATTGCCTCAACAAGTACTGCATGGTCTTACGAGAGATCAGTGTTGCTCTCATGTGTGAAATATATTCTAATCGAACAATCAACCAGTATAATAATTCAAGAAAATACCTCGCTGAACCGTCAAGTCTTGAAAATTATCAGTGAGCGTTCTGCAATTAGCATCTTTAGATTATCAGAGGATCAGACATCAGCGCATGGCTTTGAAGGCTTCCACTATTCTGCCAAAACGAGAGTAATAGTAATCCTATTGCAACATCTCAACGCACTACGAAATATTATAAAGTCGACAAGAAAATCTACCTCCTGGAATTCTAGAGTAATATTTGTGATAATATATATTCCACATGGTATAAACATTGAAAACGTCACCAGGTCAATATTCAATATTACATGGTCTGAAAAAGTACTCAACGTAGTTCTATTTTTGGAAGATAAATGTGCAGGGTCGCTATCAGGGGAGAAAAAAATACTCTAGGAAATGTTCATGTTGCTGTGGTTTATAATCCTTTTGTAAATCAAACCATTCACGTTCACCTTTATAAAGACTTTCCTTCTGCATTCTCGAAACTAAAAGCACTAACTACCTTTGAACTTAAATCTTTAAATGGTTATCCGATATTCATAGCCAAACCAATATCATTCATGGCACTCGTAAGCCGTGTGGAAACTAGAAATAATAAATCTACCTGCAAAGGATTTATGGGACAGCTTTTGGATACAATGGCTCAACAGATAAATTTTTCATCAGTAATTTCCTACACTACAACGGAGTTATTTTTAATACGACTCTCGAATGGAACATGGACCTATTTATTTTGTGCATTAGATGATGGTCGTGCAGACTTAGTACTTTCACCTATAGTTATTAACTACGAGAGATACAATTCTTTCAAGTTTCTTCACACTGTTGTGGTTGAATCTTTGATTATTTTATTTCATAAGCCAAGTGCTTTACCAAAGTGGTTGAATATATGCCTGCCATTTCTATCGGAAACTTGGTTAGCGATTCTTGTAGTGTTCATTGCACTTAATCTCACTGTGATGTGCGTTAGACGTGCCAATTGTTATCCGCTAGATTTTGTGAGAAACACTCTTCACTTCTTTGCCGTTTTATTACAAATATCAGTTCCTCAACTTACAAAATTTTCAGAGAGATATTTATTTTATTTGTGGGTATACTTTTCACTTATTCTGTCGTCATTGTATCAGGGGTTATTATTATCCTACCTCACTGTTCCCACGTACTACCCACAAATCAGAACATTTGCAGATGCAGTTGATGCTGGAGTAAGAATAGTCTCAAATATCGTCACTCTAAAGCGATTTAATACGAGCGACGATCGTTCACTAAGAATACTGTATCAAAATGCATTTCCCCCAACATCTTACGCAGGAGCTGTCCAAGAATTTCAAGCAAATGCAGAGGCCGCTTACGTCACTGGAAATAAATTAATATCTTATCATATTCTTAGTTCGGACTCTTTTGGAGGATTTACTGATGGGTATGTAAGTGACGAAAGTGTAGGATTGAATACGTACTCATTTTGTGTTTCTAAGACCTTTCCTTACATTGACAGGATGAATGGTGTTGTCATGAGAAGTGTGGAAGCAGGGTTAATCACGAAATGGTATAACAATGTATTGAGGGAAGTGAGTAAGAATAATGTCTGCAAGTACTGCCCCTCATTAAGTGGTAATATCGTGTTGACACTTGATCATCTTTCCTCGAGTTTTGTTGTTCTTTCAATTGGGATAGCGTTTGCAACTCAAATATTTATTCTCGATATCTGTTTTATGAAATTTCATGTTTCCGAACATTAGACTCCAAACATTATACTGAACTCTTGTTTGTATGTTGGTATGTTTATCTAAGAGTACATCGCTTGATGGGACAGACTTGTTAATCAACTTCATTGAACACACTCCCACCGAGGATAAGAACAAAACATAGACATATTTTCAATTTAGATAATATATTACGAAAACCTTGTGTTACTACACTAGTAGCTTTGCTGTACAGAAACAACCGAATCATTTAAATGTTTTGTTAAATAAAATATTTCAAATTACACTATTTTTAACTATTTGTAAACATCGCTCTAAAAATAATTTATTTTAAATCTCTCGAATCTGTTGCACAATATATTACTCGATATTTGGAACTCAGCGCATCTGCTATCCGAAAGCATGTTTAGAACATAAAACTTTTTCTTCGTGTTGTCAAGCATAATACCTAAATAAAATTGAGTAGGGGTAATTAAGTTGTTTCTTGTGTTTATAGTGTATGTAAAGAAGTTGTTTGATATTTGCAGATATTGGAACATGTAAAACAAGAATTGAAACGTGAAATATATGCTATATAATGTAAAATTGCATTTAAGAAGCAACCCAGTTAATGTGTGTTGATGGTGCAGCCAGGAGAGAGAGAAAATGCTGCAATCTGAACTATACAATTGAACCAAATAATTTATGTAATGAAGTAAATTAAACTTCGACAATTCTCTCCCCATAATGGAATACGGTTTCTTTTACCCACTTCATAATTCTTGATTCTGCCTTAAGCTTCTTCATCGCCATCGCTAAATACAGAGTTCTTTCTACGATTTTCCTAAGTAACACAGAACTTCTGAATATCTTAAATATTCGAACATCTTATACAAGGCGAAACGTGGCAGATATGTCATAACTATTTGAAACCTCCAATGTCGAGTTCTGTGTAAATACCTGCTTTACGAGCTCAGCTTTCTCCTTGCTTTCTGTCCTAACCGTAATAGTGACATATTTACATATTCAGTACCAAAGCTAGAAATAGTCAAGAGCTCTATGTTTATTAGAATCATATCAGAATATAATCCTATTCCACCTGAGATACAAATGTTTAACACAGAACAAGCATTGCGATAGTAGTTAAGGCAAATTATGTAAATAATATTGATGTTATTTATATATTCATACCACAAACTATTTGTAAATAATGTTAAAGTGTTGGTTGTTTAATATAAGATGATGTTCTAGTTTTGATATTTCAGCGTGAAATGACATTTGTGAAACATGTATAAATAAATTATATTTACAATATTAGTGCAGCCAATTTCTTATGAAAAGTATTAAAATCTAGATAATAGTAAAATTTTGGCAGAATGTTATCGTAAATCCTGCAATAAAACTCTGTAAAATTTTAAAACATAATTTGTCATATTTAAATATTGCTAAATTAAGAGATTGATAATTGAGATCAAACCTGTTGGATATTATTCGTTTTAGCGTCTGAAAGCTTTTCAAGGGTGGAAATTGTGAAAGTTTGAAAATGAAAATTCCTTGTTGGTGTAATGGTCAGTGTAGTTTTAAAGAAATGCCTTGAATATCAGCAAAAGAAAATTAGCTTACTTGAAGAAATATTCTTAGAAAATCAAATCAAAGCAAATGCTTGAACACCCCTTCGTCAAAAGAAGTAAGTACAATAACAACTTTACAAGTCAGAACTGGTTTTGTAAAGGAATACAAGGTTTTATAATATCAGTCGCAAGAACATTAAGAAGTTTGGCTTACCACTTCCGAAAGATGAGTGGAAAATAAAATGTTATATGGTTGTGCATGATGTTGAATGGAAGGAAATGCTTCGTAGTAGTACCAAAGATAAAGAAAGGATTGACACTTGGAATTAATTCCTGAATAACTGGATCAGGAGTTATTCATATGTTTTCAAACAAATGGCAAATACACTGTCGGTCCTATTGGGTATAATAATTAACTTGAAAATGAAGTGTTCTAGGTACAAAGTACAATATTAAAATTTCAAAAAGGTATATCTATTTTTTAATTAGTAGACTATTAATATTGTTCACAACGTATATTCAAATTAGTTGTCAAGAAGATAGCCTACCTTGTATTTACTTGGTAAACGATAACACTTCCAAACATTTCGGATCTTCGTACATAGAGAGACTAGAAATAAATTCAGGGTTTCTTCCAGCAGGTTTTTTAAACATGTGATATTTAGAACTTCGAATAATTAATTTTCTGTAATCATTTACTTATACAACTCTCGCTTTTGATCCCCCATTTTAAATTATATGGGCCATAGATTTTTCCTGTGTTTTTTCAAGTGTAAATAATTTTCACTTCGATCATTCTTGGATATTTAATGATGTATCTGTGCCACTGAGAGAATGTTCACTTTTATGCTTAAGTAAATACAAAAACAAATAAAAAGTGTGATGCATACATGTTTATGACTTTAAAACGTATGTACTATTCTTTCCATTAATCTGTTGGACATTACATTTCAATTGCAAAGGTCATTCAAAGGCCTTTGTTTTTTAGACATTTTTATTTGCAATAATGAAACAAAACCTATTTTACACCACATACGATACCTTAGCTACTTTTCTACGTAGTAGCCGTTCAATTCTAAACATTTGTCGTAGTGTTTTATAAGCTTTTCTGTCTTCTACATATACAATTGCCGCCAAGTTGTTGAATCAGTCACTAATGCCGTCTTTCTGTTTGTTGTCACTTCCATAGTGGTTTCCGCCCAAAACATCCTTCAATTTTGGACAAAGATGGTAATCGCTGTTCGGAAATTTCAGGAAGGAACGAATTTAGTCCATCTATAATGAAACGTCTATCCAGCTGAATTTTTCCTCAATCCTTGATTTGAGTTCGTCAGTCACAACAGAAGGTCTGCTCGGCCGTTCTTCATCATGCACCATTTTCGAACTGAAGCTTCATTCATCATATTACCATCACCTCGGATATCTGTCAGTAAAGGAACCTATAAAGGAACCTCATACTGTATGTAAAGGATCGTTAATTTTGCCACACATTTTAAAGTCGAACAAATAAACAGTAAACGACCATAGCGACTCGTTGTTAGTGTTAGACTTTCAAAGCCAATGACAGGGTGGCGGCGATGGTGGTAGATCTGTGTGGCTCGCCAGATCAAAAGTGCCTTACTTCTAAAATGGCCTTCGTAAAAATGCGTCAAGGGAGCGTAAAGAAATTGATTAAATCATTCCTTTAATAAGTTGACGATCACATAGCTATTGCAATTTACAACAATCATCATAGGACTTCAACATGGAAATATTAAAAAATGTGCTTCCCTACAAATAAACAAAATTGTTATCGATAGATTAAATTTACGATAACAAACGTAATGGATTAAATATGAAAATACACTTCCATTACGACAATTAAAAATAATAAACCAAAGTAATTATATATAGCAGAAGAATGCACAGTATTTATCATTCTCTCGTATTTCATCAATTTGCCGTTATATTACAGCCCTAATCACAATATTTGTAAACGTTTCCTAGCAGTAAATCCATAGGTGGAAAAACTATTATTCTGAGACGTTGTGATGAACTTGTAGTCTCCAAAGATCAAATAATTATATTTTTATCCATCATAATTTAAATCTTACTTTATTTCATTCCGAATTACGTTGTAGATTGGTATTGTCCTATAAATCAAACCAAACGCTGGTTCATTTATTTCGCAATACTGATATTTAGAATTAAAGAGCAAACAATGAAAACCTCGCATGAGTGCTGTTGGATTTAAAAAGAAGATTTAGTTCGTTTTAGGACGTGAATGAAGAACGGTATCGAAATATACAACGTGGTTTTCTGAAAGGAGTACTCATCACATCGTAATAAGTAATAACTTGATATTTTTTTGAAGTTTCACTACAGCATTTCATTAAGGTGTTGAAAAGATAATTTTTTTATTAGAAAATACTCTTTTAAGTTTTTATTTGTTTGCTCCTTAATTACGGGTTACAAAGTACAAACATACAATTTCAATAAAAACAAAAAAAACAACGTCATTGTATGTTTGTATCGTCAACATTTATTGGTTTGTATTTATGTTTTTTTGTATTGTCTAACACCACTAACATTTGTCAGTGCTGGCCGGGAAACCGTCAACATTTTAGACATGGCCTTTGGGCGAAAAGCATTACATTTTTACCATGTACATATAAATGTTTGTATTTAGCAGCGAGCTTGGATGTATTTCTTAGACAATAGGAACAGATATTATAAAAGTTACGATGTGAAATAGTAAGAATTATGTACTCAGCAGAAAACATTTCTCGTCCAAGCAATGGCAAAGTTGTCATGCGTACTTTCGTACAATTGCTCAAAGAATAATAATAATGTATATGCTGTCAAAGGTCTACTTTCATTTTACACTCGGTTGTACTTTAGATATACGAACGGATATTAGCTTTCTTTATGCATAAGTATCAAAGTGCTTACCTTACATCACAGCAGTCAGTGTACCGAAGAAAATTAAACATTATCGTGAATGGGTTGAAGACCTCTTCTTTTCGATAAACAAATAATGAACCTACAACTCTGACGGTTCATAATAGTGCGTTTATAGCGATTGTATGGCTCAAGTTCGTTTATTTTGTAATGGACAATTATAACTTCTGTTTAATTTAATGTTTTGGATTGCAAAAGTGAATTGAGATTAATAAATATTATATTCATAAATGTTATCCGTCTCTTTACCATATGTAGATGCTGCTGCTATCTATTGCATATCGTGATTACATCTTACTTAAAACGAACTTAGCTCTCCTAAAGAAAGGTCTCTGGGTCTGTACAAATATGTCCATGGATTCCATGTGTTGGGTTTTGATTTAGTTACCTTCGTAATTATAGAAAACTAATCTGATTCGCTTTGCTTCGCTGGTAGCACTGTCCCCAGGCCCCCGTGGAAGCTCCACCTCCTTTATCTGAAGCAGAATCTGTCTGCGGTACTGCACCGCCATGGTGTCCATCTGCACTCTTCGACGGGGAAAGTGCGTCCCCCAAGGGGAAGTTTGGCTCATTTATTGTAACCTACTCTTGATCATTCACCTTCATATAAAATTTCGTTTCTGTAGCTTCAATGCTTTGGATATTAGGTTCTTGGGCGGCCATTTTGGATCCAAGTTGATGAGTGTTTTTTTAGCGTTTACTTATATCGTCGTGACCTACTTCTGATGTTACACCTTCAGTTAAAATTTCATTTTTGTAGCTCAAACTGTGTGGAAAATGGGATTTTGGGCGTCCATTTTTTATCCAAGATTGCGACTTTTCCAAAATGTTGTAATATTCACCTAAACTACTCGTCATAATACACCATTACCCCAAATTTCGTATCTCTAGCTCAAACGGTGTGGAAAATGAATTTTTAGGACCACTATATTGGATTCAAGATGGGGTTTATGGAAAAAAAATTGGTAATATTTTCGCAATCTACTGGTGATAGTGTACCTTCGTACCAAATTGCATCTCGCTAGCCCCAGCTGTTTAGGCTGTGTATTCTATACAACAATGAGTTTGGCGGCCATTTTGGATCCAAGGTGCGACTTTTTCAATATGTTGCAATATGTTCCTAAATTACTCTTGGTTATACAACTTCATACGAAATTTCGTGTCTCTAGCACAAACGGTGTGGAAAATAGATTTTTAGCTTCCGCCTTTGGAATCGAAGATGGCGTCTTTGGATAAACCAGGTAACATTTTCTTTATCTAATATTGATAATGTACCTGCATACCAATTTTCATTACATTAGCCCCAACCGTTTAGGCTGTGTATTCTATACAACAATGGGTTTGGCGGCGATTTTGGATCCAAGATGGCGACTTCTTCAAAATGTCGGATTTTCACCTTTATCTACTCGTGGTCCTACAGCTGCATACCGAATTTGGTGTTTCTAGCTCCAGTAGTTTGACCTGTGAATATTGATGATCAGTCAGTACGTCAGTGAGTGACCATGCGGCTATAAAGTATATTCGCTTTGCTTCGATGGAGGCGCTGCCCCCAGACCCCCGTGGAGGGTTTGGCCTCCAATTTCAATAGTGTTGCCATGCTTTCAACTACTCACTACAGAACTGTAAAAGACCTGGGTGTTCTGTATGACACCAAGCTATCATATGATTCTCACATTGACAACATAATGAATGGTGCATGTATTATTATTAGATGGAGGCCCTATTATTAGAACTGATCGTGAGTTCAAAGAAACAAGAGCTCTTCAGATGTTAATTCATTCGTCTGTTCGTTCCAAATTGGAGTACGCAAAGCTGTTATGGAGTTCACACAGCGATGTCAATCTCCTAGAAATTGAAAGAATTCAAGCAAGATTCTTGAAGTATTTAGCGTAGAAGGAAACACAAGTTTATCCACAGAAAGGAAATACCTACTCACTACATGTTAATTTCAATTTTATGAGTTTTGAGGATGGAAGATTACAGAAAGGTATGTTATTCTTCGATCAACTACTTAATACCAAAATAGATTACCCTCAAGTACTTTCATTGCTTGAAGGTTCGATTTCCAACCGGTAAAACTTGTGTCCAAAATTATGATTTATTTTTTTCAAACGGATAAACCCAAAACAAACGTTAGGAGAAGGTTACTAGTATGGAGGACTGGTACAACAAAGTAAGTAAGTGAATCTTACAAAGAAACTGATGTATCTGCTCCAAATCTAGAGGCCACTAATATAAAGACTAAGCACTAAAAGCAAATAAACTACTTGTAATAAACCAGTTAACAGTTTGTGAAGTAGAAAAAAATATTCTTATTTTTTTGAACACTGCTTTTGGATTTGTTCTTGATTGTGTTCTGTCAATAAATATAGTGAATGAGTAATTGATCCTTTTAATATGGACCACCTGTATTACTGGCACGAACCCAAAATTCACAATAAAACATCTGTCAAAGTGGACATGAGACTTGAACTTCAATGTCATCTAGGCAACTTTGACGCAGATCGTTATAGGGTTGGGAACATGTTATGAGGGGTGGACCTAATCTTGATGTGCTATCCCGACATTCCCGTAGTGTGAATTAGGGAACACCCCTTAATAGTCAGCAACTTGGATCGTTCCCAGCACGTTCTAAAGGAGGAATGGTGCATTCTAAGTTTAATCGCTAGTTGCAAAAACGCCCGAAGTTACGTTACAAAAGGTGGAGTAAAGTGCCTTTTGCAATCATCGATTCAATTTAATAAGAGACAGTTGACGATGGATCACATTTTGTCAGAAATTGATAAGAAATAAATGTCTCTACTAACTATCACAAAAGAACTTCATATATTTCCTGGATAGGCAATGTATGGCAACAAATCACAGCTTCGATTTTTTATGGTTGCTTCCTGAAATGGCTTCCCTGTCAACACAAATATTTCGGAAATGAAATATTGATATCTCTGATAACATGGAAACGGGTCAAGATTTAATTTAGGCAACAGGCTACACACTCGTGGACAATTATGTCGACACTGATGTAGGCATTCCAACACAATGTGAGAAACAAGATGATGAAAGGGTACCGCACACAGTCCAACAATACTAACATGGTAGTGAAAACCATGAATAACACTAATGCCGCAAATATCACCATTCTCTCAAGCTCTAGATTTAGTTCACAAATTGAAAGAGTTTACCAGTTCAAGAAGAGATGAAACCCTTGTGAATTTTACACAAGACTTGATTGTACACAATGAAAATATCGTTATGGTTCGTCGATTTCAATTTCGTTAAGTGAATAACGCACAGCGATATATAAGTAAGCCCTTTGGAGCACACTTCATGTCCTTTGTTGGAAGGGTACTCAGCCTGAACCTACATCTTATAGACGCACGGTTTTCCCATACCATATTTGCCTACTTTTGCCATTGACATACAAGATATACATGTAATATAATAGATATACGTGGGACAGAGCCCAGTAGGAGGACTGTGCATATAAGCCACCGCCAGGCTTCAGCAAAGATCATCACGTATGATCAATGTTCCGTTTAAAAATCCGCAAGACCGTTCAAACGAGACCTCAGCCAATTTCGAAACTCTAATATTACGAATTTTACAATCCCTCCCCCGAAAATCGATACCCGCCCCTTTTATTTGAATGAAATGATACGGGTTGAAAATTGTCTTGCCGAGATTTTTCAAACGACACCTCAACCACTTTCCTAGCCGAAGTAGTTCCAAAAGATAAAAATTGTGCCCCTTATCTCTGGATCTACACCTGCGTTCGGGATGAACGATACAGTTTTGAACTCGTCTTGCCGAGACCTTTCGAACAACACCTCAGCCAATTGCCTAGCTCTAGCAGTTTCAAAGTTGAAAATCCCCATGAAACTCGGGATCCGCTCCTGCTATATAGATGGATGATAAAGTTTTGAACTCATTTTCACAAGACCTTGAGAACAACACCTCAACCACATTTCTAGCCTTAGGAGATCCAAAACTTTTCCAAGGACATTTCAACCAGCTTCCTAGTCTTAGTAATTCCTGGGTTAAAAGTTGTCGAAAGATGGACGGACGGTTGGAGGGAACGGGAGCATAACGCTTCACAGCCATGCTCCTGAAGTCTAAAAAGGGCACATTTTTGAAATGATAACCAACAAATGAAACACAATAGCCGTAATTTAACATCATGAAGTTACACATATTTGGAGGCTATATTTAAAATCAATCCTAAAGTTCATCAAAACAATTACCTAACAAATCTTGTTCTCTCTTGTACACTCAAATTGGATTGTATTTCTGCATGGTAAGACAATACTTAGGTAAATATGTACGTAAGTCAAAATAACGATATGATTATATTATTCAAGTTATATACGTTAATTAAATGCATATAATGACTCCTTCTTCACAGACAATATGGTTCCTTCAGTTACAATCGCCTTTTCTGGAAAGGCTCTATCAATTCAAACATGAATGTCTTAGGGGTTGCTGCCAAGTAAACAAATAAACGTTAATTAGTTCCCCAAATTCGAAGCAATAAGCTGTTGCAAGTAATTATTAGCTATTCAAGTTCAATTTTTCTAAATTAAAAGATGAAATCAAGCGTTTTCAGGAGCTACATGGATGAGAATAGCAGCAGAAGGAGATATGTGGGAAGAAAAGGAGAAGGTCTTCATCCAGCAGTGGATAGAAACGGTTTGATATGATGGTGATGATGATAGTGGAGAATAAAATGATGGATTTCGATGGAACAGTGCTCTACTTTATCACCCCACAAGAGGTTTCGTACTTCACAATTTTACGCCGTAGCTTGACAAGTAGTGGGTCCGAATCGTACGAAACGAGTGCAAATCCCGGCCAAGACGCGGGAGAATTTTATTTAGTGCCCCCATTCCTGGCGCTCTGAGGTTCCCTCTGCTTGCAACCAAATTGAATACCAGAGTGTCCTTTGTACTCCCAGGCACTTTGAGAGGTAAGAACGGTCGAGCGTGGGACTGACCTGCATCTTACTGTATGCAGTAGGTCGAGAAACTGTGTGGGGCTACCTCTTATCCCGCATGATCCATTCACGGCGCGTGCGTTTCCCATCTAGAATGCTTTTACGTTTCTTTTACTGTATTACACCAAACAGTGATTTATTATCGGTGTCTATTTTCCCTCCGCTTTCCTTTCTTTTCTTTTATTTGCTGGCTTAGTCTGTGTTTGTATACCGTGCTAGCAAAACTAAATTTAATACGAAACTTCGGTCTGTAATTCGTTATTTTATTGAGCTTTAAATATTTACCAGTGCAAGGAAACATTTGAACGTTAATCCGGTCTAGTGCAAATTAGTTTTAGCTTTCCAATTAGACTTAAATTAGGTATATTGTCTCTCTCTATAATAAAACTGCGTCTAACGCACATTTCTTTCAATCGACAGTTAAGTAAACAAATGAATACGATAGTAATTACTTTTCTTTTGTGAATAAAATTAAATATACGTCATAGAAATTAATTTTAAGTTCAAAGCAAATATTAAATCTGATATTGATTAATTAAACTGCATCCTATACCTTGTAAACAGTAATTCGTTCTCGATATTATTAATAATTTCTTTAAAAACATACTCATCAGTTAAAATAATGGGTTTGTATAAAGAACAATAAAAGTATTTTCAAACTACAGTAACATATACACAATATTTTGAATTGACCTTTCCGATAAAGAAAGCTATTTAAGATTTTTTCTTTAATCTACTGCCTAACAAAACACACTTACCTAAGTGACTGAAACCGTACAGGCGATTCTGAATAATTATTTCAATGCTTATAAGGTTAGGTAAGGTTATACAGGTTTTATAACGACAAGCATTGCTTGCTAATTTACCTACATTTCTTAAATTGGACCTTACATATAGTGGACAAAGTAGTTCATAGTTTTCGTGTATAGAGAGTAATTCAAAAGTACTGGTTCAATGGAGAAACAAGTTGTTCAAACCGAGACAAGAAATTCCTTTGATGGAAATACCGCAAATGCGTCGCCTCGGAATTGGTAGTAAGTAAATATTCCAGGCATAGTCACAAATGATGTAACGTCTCGACAATAATTATGTAAGGCATTGCGGTTTAGCAAATCATAACCAACCTTGTACTCAATAAATGTGTTACGTGAAAGTTTACAAATGAGTAGTGAAGATTACAGGGTATTCCTATTCTTGTCTATTTTGCAACGTTAGTTACTTAAAAGCTAAATTATCAGGTGTAAGATACTCTTATGCAGCACTCTGTCAAGAATCAATTTAACTCCTCC
>JAGDQP010054859.1:475-13255 GCA_022664845.1 Lepisma saccharinum
ACATATTTTATTTCAATTAGTGTTTTATTTTGTGACTGAGACAAAATGTTCAGGAGTCCTTCAATATGAACAGCTTAAAATGTATTCCATAATCTGATCATATATTCCAATTAATTATGATATAATGTGAAATTGTGTAATACATGTAGAATTCTCACAATAAAGCAATATCAAGAAAAAGCGTGTATCTTATAATTTCATATTTCATGTGTTACAGTTACACAAATGCAAGTTCGCTGCAGTGTCTAATATCGTTATTTAAAAGTTAAATGATTTCGTACATCGTTAAAATTAAGTTGATGAATTAATAATTTGAGTAATATAATCACTATACAACAGTGGCATAAGTATAAGAATAGGTTCTATCTTAATGTCACTTCTATACCCGAGGTTGAATAAAAGATAGTAAATATATGTATTCAATGTTTATTATAAGTAAATAAAAACATCTACAAATAGTCTATGCTTGAATGATTTAAGAACTTTATATCTTATGGATAGTAAGTAAATACAATATCCTATACCATTAATGAATAGAAATAATTTTTACACTAACTTGAATAGCACGTGCAGTGTCTGTTTTTAAGTGTTAAGATCTTAGAGTTACTTACGAGAGAGTCTATTAAATCAGGACAAAGTAAAAGCGAAACGCAAAATAAACTTTTAATTCTTACAGTGCAATATTATGCTAAATCGTATGTGTAGATGAAAGCATAATAATAATAAGATTCAACACACTTTCATATAGTCTTAATATATTTTTCACTTCGTGTGACACAGACACTTTGTACATTATCTTGCGATACTTAATGTTCAGTAGTTCAATAATAAAATGGTATCTTGGTAACAATAATTAATCAAATATGAAGTATACACTATGTCAAGTTCAGAAATGATAGTACAAAAGTTTTATATTTAATATATTAGTGAATGGGAGGGCTCCACAGTCTAGTGGTTAGAGCATCGAACTTATACCCGCATTGTCCCGGGTTCAAATCCCGGCTGGAGTCCTACTTTTCAGCGTCGTGAGGCAAACTCGGAAGTCAAGTGAATAAAGACATAACGGCCACTCGGTCTAGGAAGCACCTAATACGCCTGTTCGTAGTCAAGGTGCGCGCAGTGCTGACCACACGGTCGTCACTCAAGTGGACGCAGTTCCCCCAATCGCGGACAAATGGCGTTGGGGCAGGCTCAGGACCTTTCGGTCTGTAACGCCAGTGGTTATTATTATTATATTAGTGAATGTTAAATTCCTTTCAAGTTAGATAACTACCTGCACTTTATCTATATATTAACTATCGACACATGCTCACTGATTTTTCATATTCAATGTCAAAATATAAATAATAATAATAATAATATTTAACTTGATTTACATTTCCGATAGTCCAATATGATCCCTACGGTAATTCCATGGCTTGAAGTCATATGATATTCACTTCGTTATTCACTTATCTTTATTAATTAGTATGATCACAGTCTTCTGTAGTTTTCACGAAACTCTGAAGGGTAGATTTCAAGTATCTTTGCACAGTGACACTGATAGGGTGTGCTTGCTTGTAATATTTGAACATTGCTTCCAGTATGGCTAAATGCCCGTTTTCCAAAGTCCATGTAAAAGAATTCACATGCATGGCACTGCGATTCTTTCCAGTTAAAAACCACTCTACACATAAAAGGGGTTCATTAACTTCACAACAATTAAGAAATCCCCACACACAATGTTCATCAATTCCATTCAATGTACGGCTGCATGGAGACTCCTTCTTAGCCTTGAACATGTCCATTGTTATGAGATCAAAAATGACTGGTTCTTCTTACTATGCTATGGTAATTCCTTCAATTTCTTCAATCTCTACGAAGATGATTATGGTGTGATATGCATCAGCTTTGTGGAATGCGGGTATATCACTTCTTCAGCCAATGAGCTACATTTGCTGGAAGGGGATTAATTTAAATCAGCATTGAGCTAATGGTTCCTTTCTTTTGACTTCCAAACATGAATCGTATAGTGGAAAAAGAGGAGTTCTTATAACAAGGTTGACTTTTGCTACTCTGATGTTTCATAATAATTCTTGTTTTCCTGTATTGCCGTTGATTTCACTTAAGCATATAATTTCAGGTTGAACCACATGCGTCCATGTACACAACTTTTTATTGAGCCTTAATTTGTCGCTGATTGGTTTTGAATTGCACTACAACATATTCTTAAAATTAAAATAACCATGTATCCAATCCTTCGCCCAAATTATGTTGAATAATTTCGATCGATATTCTACATTCTTTAAAATATTTAATATGTACTGAGAAACTTCAACAAAGTACGTTTGCAGTCTGAATGAGTATAGGTAAACTTTTCATATATTTCGTTACAAACCCGTGGATCTAATAACACCTCCAGTGCCGCTTGCTGCAATGTTTCCTGGTTCTGTTGGATACACACATGTTCAGAATCTAAAGGTATTTTAAAGAAACAATGAGCACATAACATTGGCTCTTGCGATTGCCACTGCTGAATGCTATGTAAAACACACTCATCAAAAACTTGTTTGTTCCTACAGTCACACATAGCCATTCCTTCAAATTTGAGTTCTGAAGACAAAATATAATCATATTCTAAACCTGTTCGTGTTTTATGTAATTCTAGAACCAGTCAATCACATTTGAGACTTCGCTAAATTTCTGAACCAATCACATTCGTGTCTTGGCTGAATTCTTTTACTTATAGCCCAGGCATTACTTCAATCTCGAAAATAATGTGTCAATAGCGCTGTAGGATGTATGTACATATAAAAGTTTAGTTTGGTAGTCTCCCTCATCATGAGGTCGAACTATCTTTTGTTCTTTGAACAATCGTATTCTAATCAAATCCTTCTTCAAGAATAACAAATTTGCGTTATATCCGCTTACGCTGAGAAACAATCTTACGATTTTCTTTGACAAATGTAATTTTTATGATCCTTCCATGAATTATACTATACTTATAATGATCTTTAGTGAAATACTAAATAGAAACGTAAATATTATATGTGCACTGTCCAGTGACAAAAGCATTTTCCTTGAAGCAGCAGGCTTTGGTCTCTATGAAGCAGAGATCAGATTAAATTAGTAATTAAAATTTCCATTCATATTATAAACTTTGGTAAACTTTATTTTTATATGGGGCATCACTTTGGACTTCGGGCTGTCACGATTCGCCTTTAGCTCCTAAAATCTACATCCATGCACCTGTCGGGACTCGAACCCAAGACCTTCGAACCGATGCCCTACTGTCGCAGAGCGTTCGACCACCGGGTCAGCCGTTCATATTATAAGTCTATTGTGCCACATGCTAGCATCTTGCGACAAGCATCACATTCTTCTCTTAATCTAACAACGGTAAGCTGACTTTTATTTCAACTTTTCTCAGTTGAAGTTGCAGTGTTTCTTTAAAACTAGTTACGTTTCGTCAAAGCACAATAAACAATATCGTGGAGTACTTCTATCGCTATAGGAAAGCATGTCTTTTCTCAAGACCGATATATGAACATCCTAATCGTGCACTTTTCTAAAGCATAGGAGGCAACATTAAGAGGGAGCAGAGGAGGACAAATACCCTATATTTAATCAATCATTTTATTTTAACCATTTCATTTAAGACTCAAAGGGAGGTTGGGGTTATATGCTCTTTACAAGAATGTCGTTATTTACTTATATAACACATCAGGATGACTTCCTCAGGGTAGCTATAGTTATGTGGTGTATTTTCCCGTAATGCCAAGTTACATAGCATGCACTAGGTCGGACAGAGTTTTACATTAATGCATATATTATACACATATTAGCCATCCTCTCGATTTTATTTCGACTTTGTTAAATTATATATCCTGGATCGTTGATAGCTCTGGTTGAAATCTGGAGAATACTTCAGGAGCGGGTGGATTATCAAGTGTTCCTGATCAAAATTATCAAAGTTCATGGCGGAATCAAACCCTGAGGTTCTTATAATGACTGTCATATTTGCAGTCTTAAGTTTAATCTTTCAATATGACGGACAAAGAAAACGAAATAAACATTACGTAAGATATTATTAAATTATGCATGGTAGGTATAAGGAGAATTGTAAAAGCCTATCCTTCTCATTACAAAATAGTTCTAATATTCCTTAGGAGAAAGTATGTATGAAACTAAACAATAAAAAACAACTAGTTAGGACATTCATTCTGGAAAACAAGGTGCGCCTCATAAAATTAAAAAAATGGATGTGTCAGTGTTTCTCCTGAAATTCTCTAATTATGAGAGGCGCAAAATTAATACAATAGTTGAAAAAAATCTTTCCGTTTGAATACTGAAATATAAATATAAACATGCAGGACTCAAATTTGCACGTGCACTTGTGCGTAGCTGTCAACTGCAAGCATTTCTTTATAATACTACTACAGTTCGTCTCTCAAAGGTATCTTCTCAACAAAAGATTCGAATAAAGAAATAAATTTCAGTAATTTCAGTTACCAAATGACTTTGAACTTACGTTTTGTAGTTTTCTAATAATATACTTGCACTCCAAAAAATGTAATAGTATTATTATTAGTACTACTATGACACGTGATAAAACCGTTAAAATGTTTTACGTATATGTGATTATATTACAATTAAATATATCAATGTCCTAAGCACCTCGAAATAGTCTCGTGTTGTGACCTATCGTTTCCAGGCTTTAACATCAAATTCCCATGCAACTGATGACTGGTTGAACGTACATCTCCATATAATTACAACATTGATTTTCATAGTCAAATAAGAAAAGAATTAAAGTCTATAGGAATGGGAAAAGAGTTTAAGTATGTGAAAATATAATATTCTTGTAATGAGAACAGTATTTTGTCATTTTCTTGCTCTACGTTCGAAACTCTTCAATATATGATCAATTTAATCGTTCAAATACTTCACAAGTTCAGTTCGAAAAAGTTAAAGTTAGATTCTAATGTAATCAAGAGCGTAAGTAAGTCTTACATGCTATTCAAGACAAAATCACAAGATTGAATTTTATATACGAGGGGGTAGGGCAAGGTAGTCCTGTAGCAATGTAAATAGTAAGCCAGAGAAAAGATGCCTAATATTTCAATTAATTAAGATATTATCTGTTTTCAATGAATACATACGCAAAAACCTAAATCCGTAAGCGTTTTGCAATATATTCGGATAAATTAAAACTAGGGTCGCTCAAAAGGTAGAACGCTCACTATAGGTGCATGAGATCCACGATTTGATCTCCGCTTGTGCCATGTTCGTTTTCTGTTAAACAAGTACCATGTGCAATTGTGCATAGATTTCGCTCGTGTCCTTCTACTTTCTTCTTTATTCTATCATTATGCAGTTAGCTTGGGCAAGGCTGCCTAAAGGCCCTAAAATTAATGTAATCCTTTTCTTATCACCTCCCAATCAGTAAACGTTCCAAAAAATCCAGCTCTACAAGAGCATTACAATATCTTTTGATGAAAAAATCTACAGCCAAGGTGCCTCTGAGTCCACATAGGGCCGATGTCCTTTGTCCGGAATAAATATTATCTGTGTGACCTTCTGTTTCCAAATTTCCAAATAGAAAAGTGATTAAGCTATGGAGTAAGTCCTCGGAGTAAATTTGTTTGTTTTTGGGGTTCAGGAAAGGTATTTCTGATCCTATATATTGTTTGAATCAAGTGCTGGACTTATAATTGAGCAATTCATGTTCAAATCTTAATTTAGGCTTTTATATTTTCCTCCTGCTTCCCATATCGAAACAACACGGTGTGTTATGTTCATTTTACACAAAACAGTGGTGGTCGTCGTGGGACACCGAAAATTGTTGAATCTCAACAGCTATTTTTTGCTGTGTAGATATAATTTTAAAAATATGAGTACTTAAGTAAATGAGAAACATTGAAGTATAAAATGTGACATTAAGTCAATCTCAAATTACCTCCTCTTATATTTGGAAGTGTGTAATTAGTGAACAGTTGACGTCATATAGGAAGAGTTTTTATGTAACGTCGCGCTATATGTTTACTCACACAATTGAACGCAAAACAGGAATCTATTCTTAATGTTTCCTATAGACTGTCGTTATTGCAAATATGCAATATTTACGCGGTTCCATTTTCGGTTGAAAAGTAAGTAATTCTTGAATTTAAAACATCTCAAATTCTTTCTAGTAGTCCTTTTTAATAATAAGTACATTCAAAATGTAATAGCCATTTTACACTAACACAAAAAAAAACATTAAAAATTATTTTCTTGCCCACCTCATTAGAAGTTTTCCTGGTCAACTTCTAAAGCATTCCAAGAAACTATTAAAGGGGTTCACATTTAGTTTAAAATATTTCACGTGTAATGTTTATTGAAATTTTGACTCTGAACAACGCATTTAAAGTTATCAGAATATTACATATTCTTCTTTGCTAATAATAAAATAAATCATAAAATGGAAGAGATATATCCAGTGCATGGCGGAATACCTCACGTACACTCCATATAAGATTCTAACATGAACACAAACTTCTCGCGCCTTCATAGCAAGCCTTGTTCCTAACTAAAAGGCATTTTCTTAAATACCATCTAGGTAATTTCTGAAGAAATTCCAAGGAAGTACCAAAGAGGTTCACATTTATATCATTAAATGTTCGTTAAAGAGGAACAAAATCATCCCAAGTACATTGCTTATATGATTCTTGCTTGCTTCCAAACTTTTCCAGTCTCGCTAACAACTTCCATTCCCAATTAAAGGCATTTTCTTATATATCATCTTGGTACTTCCTTAGAAGTTTTCGTTATTATAGAGGATCATATTTTACCAAATACTATTCAAATAAACGAACAAAGAAACATACCTAGCACATTCTATAAAATACCTAACTTGATTTCAAGCTTCTCCCGTCTCCCTATTTCTCTTAATTCTGAACTAAAGGTGTTCTCCTGAATATCATCTTGAAAGCTTCTTAAAGAGTTCCAAGGAAATAGAGGCAAAAAAGCAGTTCTAATACATTGCTTATATAATTCTAGCTTGGTTACAACGTTCTCGCATCACCCTGGGTCACTTAATTCCTAAGTAAAACCGTTTTCTGATGTACCATCTTGGCAATTTCTTAAGGAGTTCCAAGGAAAATAGACAAGTAATCCAGCGCATGGCGGGAATACTCCCAGTACACTGCATATAGGATTCTAGCTTGGTTCCGAACTTTTCCCGTCTCCCTTGGTCTCATAATTCCTAATTAAAGCCATTTTCTTGAATGCCATCTTGAAAGCTTCTTAAGGAGTTCCAAGCAAAATAGAGGCAAAAGAACAGTTCCAATACATTGCTTATACAATTCTAGCTTGGTTGCAACCTTCTCCTATCTCGCTAGTTCGCTTCATTCCCAATTAAAGGCATTTTCTTGATTACCATCTTAAAAACTTCTTAAGGAGTCCCAAGGAAAAAAGCACATCATCACTCCCAGTGCATAGTATACAAACTAACTTGATTTCCAACTTCTCCCATCTCATTAACAGGGTCCATTCTCAAAATAAAGGCATTTTCTTTGATGCCATATTGACAATTTATTAAGGAGTTCCCAGGAAAAAGACAAATAAGATATATGCAGCGCATGGCGAGGATACTCCCAGTACATTGGATATAGAATTCTAACTTAATTTCCAACTTCTCCAATCGCGTTAACACCCTCCATTTTGAATTAAAGGCGTTTTCTTGGATACCTTATTGGCAATTCTTAAGGAGTTTTGAGGAAGATAGGGAGATAAAAAAAACATTATACTATAGACACTGAACGTTCTATATGAAAAAAGAAACATTGCTTGGCCACTTCCTTATTAAACGTTTTAAAGATTAAGAAACATCCTAAAGAAATCTCAATATTTCCGCCTCGTTATTTACGAATTCGCTTTGCTGGAAAACTATGTTATGGTTTCCTTCACATTCAAGTATTAACTCCATCATATTCCAAAGAATGTTCTAAAATTTTGAGAAAGTCTTAAAATTGTCGAACGCCTTGAAGATTAAGGTGGTTTATGAATTACTTATCATATATACAAATTAAAAGGAGAATTCTTATAGAATTCGAATGTACAATTTTAATATTATCGAAACAAAATTTCTCCTTCATGAACACTAGGTGTGAAATACTTAACATTACCATCGTTTGGTATATTACTCGTCTTTCTACTATAAGTCTAACGTAATATATAAAATATCTTAGAAATACATCTTAAGAAATATAAATGTTAACACCTTTATCAAAAATAACTCACTATTTAAATTATGTATATCATCATAAAAAATTCGACTAAGCAGCTACAACCCTCCAATCCCCCCTTCCAGCCATCTGCAAGGGAATACAATAGCTGTTTATCCCAAAGTTCTCCCCTCTGATAACTGTCATAATTTCCTGCCTTTCACACAATAGTCACATTGTAGACTAAATAACATCGCTAAGCAAAACAATAAGGTTTCATGCAGGAAAACGCAAATTATAGGAGGTATGGGAAGTTGTTAATTATATCCATAAGATTAACCTACAGTTTGATTATGACTTCCCTCTACTCAGTTTCTATAAATCTATCTTTCATAAACTCGTGTTGCGAACTAGATATAATATTTTTGGAAAGGAGGTATTTGCTTAATCTTCGAAGCATAACATGTTCAAATATCTTAGAGAAAGCAGGAAGTATAGATATAGTACGATAGTATTTCATATCGCAAATGTCAACTTTTTTTGCATAGGAATAACTGGGGCTAGTTTTAGAAGAGATAGAAAGATTCCCGTTAGAAATGACTCATAATGAGGGAGCAAAGAGAAGATCTAAGTAAATAAGAACACTCTTTTGCGATAGTAGTTGGGATGTCATCATCACCTGCTGCACATGAGGCAGCGAGGTTCTTGATGACATACTCTACTTCTGCTGGTGTAGTACGCTCAAGGAAAAGTGTAGAGCTATACTGTGTTGGATTTGAGAAGGAGTAATGTGTTTGAGCGTCATTGATAAGGGGACTATTTACAAAAAAAAATCATTGAATTTCTCAACTATGATTTAGGGTCGTCTATACGAGTTTTCTTCTATATTCAGCTGCTCAATTTCAACTGTGGCGCTTTTCTTTGAATTAGAATTGATAATTTTCCACATCGTACTCGTTTTATTTTTTGAATGTAATATTAATTTGAATTTTGTTTTAATTTATTTGCTTTTGTCACTTTCCTATACGTATTTCTATAAGCTTTACATGTTTACGAAATTTTAGCGACGTGTTCGTTTTAATTAATCTGCAGTAATCTAAAAGCGTGCAATAGTCTACGATGAACGAATAGCCTAACTAGACATTAACAAACCAGATTTTGCTTTTTCTACATAATGTCCATGATTTTTGTAGCAAAATACGTTTCATTCGTAACACGAAATGACGCAATTAGTATTCCTCCGCCTACCGCCATACCTGCTTATCGTGAACATCTGTAGCGCCTATTAATGGATAAATAGTGGCACATGGATTTTCGGAAATATTTGTATTGCTGGTTGTCCCTGTATGTGTCTGTGTGTAGAATTGTACGAAAATTGTTTAGAATGAAATTAGTGATATAGAGTGTCTGGAATTAAAGTAAAATGTATCTAAAATAACTACTGTTTACGTAATGAATATTGATTTTGGCAATTCTCTGTATTACTTGCTTCTGTTGTATGGCATTAAATGTACTTCAAATTACTTTCCTTATGTAGGATGCATAGAATTGAAAATGTGAAGTAAAATCAAGGGGTGATGTTAGTGCAAGGGAAAGCGTTTTTATATTGTATCCTTGCACTCATATTAAACAATGACTTACATCATGTTCTACATTTTACGCATCTGAAATAAGTAACATTTTAAGTAGTATTCAAAGTCATATATCAAGTAGGTAATATTAACTATTACTTTATTTATTTCAATTTTCAGCCTTGTACTCAATAAAAATTACTCTGTACGATGCAAAAAGTAGTCAGCAGAATACTATTAACTAAATGCAATCACTCAGCAAAGTCTTATTAGTCGCTTTCTAGTTGATTTACTGTTCTTTGCACCGCTGTGAATGCACCTGTAGGCCAATTCGTAATATTATGGGCCTAATTGTTCATTTATATTCCGTTTCAGCCTCTTTCATAGCCCAGGAAATAAAAAAAAAGGCAAATGTCGGGAATAGGAGAAAGCTGAATTTTGGCCAGTTGTTACATCATTACTAGAGGTGCATTTTCCCAAAAGTCCCCGCCCTTGTGCTTCGCCCGAATCCCCCCACCCCCGAAATACAACTTTACAGACTTTCAGAAATTGTATTATATCTCCGTAACCAATAGTCATAGCGATATAATTCTTGTTTGTTATAATTCCTAGATAGTAGGCTACAAAAATGGTTATTATGCTTGTTACGCTATTGCTAGTAGGGTTTTGCCGTAATTTTAAGGTTATCACCTTTTCATTTCCGGATTCCCGGACAGATTTGTAAATCTATATATACGGAGCGCCTGGGATAGACCTTTTAGATAGTACCCTTAGATCAGAGGTTCTCAACCTCTTTTACCTGGTGCCCCCTTCGTAAACGCTGCATGCTTCATACCCCCGCTCATTGGTTTAGGGACATATATGCTTTCGTGTGTGACCCCTTTTGCGATTCTAAATGTAGCGTTTCTCGAATCTAACATCATTATCAGAATTATTATTACATTATTCTTCTCAATTTATATTCATTTCCAGCACGATTTCTCCATACCAATTTAGTTTTGTTTATAAGCTTTGTTCTTAATTCCGCCCCCCCCCCGCTTTTTTTTTTTACTGAAGAGTTATATTGTGTTTATTTAATTTAAGATCTCTTTCTACATTACAACATTTGTAAGATATTAAAGTTAAATAACTACGAGAAACAACGTAATTTAGTACACATTCTTGGCTCCTTGTTTATCAGTTAGAAATTGTTTACATTTCGCTTTTATATTTTCTTCCGCATCTCCCCCAACAGTATTTTAAACGTTTTTGAGACTGTGAGATCTCAGTGCTGAACATAAGACTTTACTTTTCCATACCGAAGTTCGATGGCCCTCAAAAAGCAATATGTTAAATAGGCTATATGAGCTTAAATCAGATGTGGATTTTTTTTTTCCTAAGTGTAGGGAAAGACGAACTTTATAATTGCTTTACTGATGACACATTTGTATTTTCCCTTTCATATCATGCAGATTTTTTGATACATTAAAAAGATCTCAATCTCAAACTACAAAGAAGAATCTCGAGCGTACTGACCTCTTATGACGCGATAAAAGCTTTCATGGAAAAGATCTTACTATGGAAACGACGTCTGAAACTCTGAACACTTCCACATCCAATTTTTCATCAATTCCTCGATTAAATGAACTTCTTGACAATAACAAACGCGGTGCAACAGAATGGTGATACAATATCAATACACATTTGGACCTACTTCATGATGAATTCAAGCAATATTTTCCAGATTTGTGTGTAAATGGCAGTGCAACTTAGCAAGAACACCTATCACCATCGATGTGGATCTAGTTATCCAACTGAGATTCAAGAGGAAGTAATCGATTTGAAGTGTGATTCAGGTGCCAAAGAACGGTTTCAATCTTCAGATCTTTGGAAGAATTTTGGGTTTATTTCCTGCCTGTCTACCCAAGGATGCTAAAAGTAGCCTTAGAAGTATTTCTTCAGTTTTCGTCAACTGTAAATCGGGATTTTCAACGTTGGCTACAATAAAATCAAAACATCGCAACTGCCTAGAAGTGGAAAGTGATCTCAGGTCTGCTTTGTCGAACTTATCATCAAACATCAAGAAGCTTGTGAAGGAAAAGCAATGCCAGCCATCACGCTGAGTTTTTTTCCTTTGGATTACTCTATTTTATGTTAATTATTTCCTTTGTAGAATGAATCGTTTATTTTAGAAAGGGCACGTCACATTTTAAAAATTTTACAGGAGACTCAAAAACTATTTAAATTAAAGAATTAATAATTTAGTAAAAAAAAAAATTGTATTTCATTTTTACTAAAATGCACTTTATACAGGAGTGTCAGGTTTTTAAATTAAAGGGGTGGTTTCTTTGGGTCTTTTTTGTCCTGGATATCTGCCCTCGCTACGATTCAATTATTGTTTAGGTAACATATAGAAATATTTGCCTTTCTTTTGTGTTTTGGTACAGAAACTACATTTTGCGTTCAGGTGTATAAGAGCTTTCATTATGATAATTTCAATTTCATCTGTGCTGATTAACACTTACTCTCATTTGTATAGGAAAGACCTTTAACGTATGTGAAGTTAGCTGAAGTTAAATTTTATTAAATGGTCCTCTTTAAAAGGTGATGCTTTTTTATAATATCACAATTTATTTTTCTGACAGTCACTTGCGCACCCTTGTTGGCATTTCACGCTCACCCATCATTTTGGGAACCACTGTCTTAGATGGTCTTTCAGAATGATGCTTCATCTTTCAAAACCCAGTAAGTTTCAATGAGAAAGCGGTATCAATTTTAGAGTAAAATTCAAATATCTGAAGTACGTAGTATTATCGATTTCACCATAGGGTTTAGACCACAGAGTATGAGACAAGATATTTAAAATCATCAAAATAATGTTTCAAGCTTTTTTTCTACTTATGACGGCAATTGAAGCGCTTATATCGTTAAGTAGCGTAAAATGTTACCGCACCCACCTAATTTCAGTCTATAATAATTAAGAGTTCTACAAGAAATCTTGAAAGAAACTAGTAAATAATAGCTTAAAAAAATTGAAAGACCATTTA
>JAGDQP010054860.1:0-13255 GCA_022664845.1 Lepisma saccharinum
ATGATGAAGTAGTAAAGATAATTTTCAGACACCCTGTTAATTATTTTTTTTAAAATCAGAACAGGCACGTAGTCAGGATTCTTTTTATTGGAGTTTCTGATGTCCGGTAGGCCGAGAATTAATTGAACGGCGTGGTTCGGTACCCACTCTACCAGAAACGGTAACTCTCGTTTTGAGAAGTTTACTACAGGGATTCTGCCAGGATTTTCAATGTGGAGGAGGGTGTAAAGAAAAATCTGGAGGGTGTAAGTACAGTTTCGCAGTTCTTTTTTTTGTCGATTTTTAAGTGTAAACAAAGCTGGGAGGGTGATCAAGATTTTGGAGGGATAACACCCCCTATTAGGAGTCTTGCAGAATCCCTGGCTTACCAGTTCGTTTAGAATGTTGATACTAAATTCAGCCAATTAATCAAAAAGGATATGAGGAGTTCTAGGGTGGGTTTGGCTTTAAAAAAATGTATTTAAAATGTTTATAGGCCCCTAACTATATACTATATTTAAATAATTTTGGAAATTTCGGGAATGAGTCCTCCCCCCAATTACCCTGCCGATTCAGGATTAAAAGCATAATTAAACAGACAGACAGACAGAGAGAGAGAGCAATTGCACTTCACAAGTCAGAAATAAAGGAATTCCAGAATTGGAATTCCAGAACTAAAGCATTCCGAAACAATTCCGATTATCGGAATTCAGTTCCCACTTCCGAATACGCCTAGTCAGAGATGATATCGTGTATCCAACATTACATTAAAAACTGATCAACTTTATTTTGTATGGATCAGTTTAGTAAGTATTGGCTACGAACTGTCTACGAATCCAACGCTTTGAAAACAGGGTATCCACCAAGATTTTCAGATTGTGGGGTGGGGTGTAAAGTCAAAATTGGGAGGGTATAAATGAAGTTTCGTAAGGTTTCTATCGATTTTTCACAGCAAAAAAAAAATTAAGTTGGGGGTGGGTGTTGTCGAGACTTGGGGATGTAAACACCCCCCATAGTGGGAGGGTCTGGCGGAATCACTGTTTGAAAACACCCACAAACATCAATGACTAAGGTAATATTCGAACACACAATCTCGGGGATGGCTCACCAGGACCCACACGACTCACCAGCAGCTTCCAACATTCTAGAAACCTTGTAATCTTTTTTTTTTTCAATCGATAACAACAACAGCACTAATTTATGAAAAAAAAATACCAACAAAAATCACAATATTTTAAATCTTTCTTTCCTGGATTGCCAAATTATGAAACTGCCTTGTTACTGAATACAAAATTACTTAGTTCAACAGTGTATTAGTTATAAACCTTACCTGGCAAGTGGACAGTTCACACACTCATGTACACAGAAGATATTAGTTTGTAGTAGTTTAAATCTCGCAACTCCTGTCTGCGTATGCGTATGTTGTGCGTGTGATGTAAAAAATAATGCTCCCCAAGTGATGAAAGGTGAGGTTGCTGAACAGCTGATCTTGATGTGGAAAAAATCACATCACATTTGGTTTTCGATTTCTTAATGATTAAAACTTTACACTTTCTGTCCGTTTGAACTGCACCCCTAAATGGTGTGTAAATGAAAGTTCCGTCTGTTCTTTTCACTTACAGAACTAAAGTGTACCTTCACTTACACATGCGAGTACTAAATTGTACGATTTTAGTCTGTTGTAAACTGCACCGACACGCACAAGTGACAGAATCGTCTGCTTTACTTCTTGCCTGCATGTGACTGACTACCTGCACTTCCCGTGAACATTCGTTCACACTGGCTCTGTCTAATTCCGTATGCCTTCTAAAATGTTACTACTGAAAAATCACTGGAACGGTTACGCCAGAGTCGATTTCATGCGACTCTTGGCGACTTTCGTATACGATCACCAGTATTGCCAACTAACAATATTTTACTTATATTTTTTGGTTTATAAATAATATTATCGTTACTAATTCCATCCATAACGCCAGGTTTAGTTTTTTTTAAATGTCGTTTCTGGAATTCTTTTAAGATTTCGGAATTCTGACTTTCAGCAAATGAGAAAAGAATGGCTTTTTGATTCTACAATTCTGGAATATTTCGGAAGTTTGATGTAATTTCCAGTTTTCTAATTTATAAAATATTAGCAGAGTTGTCCGCCCGTTGGTGCGGGATGAATAAAATATGTTAGTAACAGCCATCGGGACTGTAACCATTACTTGCTTCCCCGTGGCGGGTTGCACCCCCTTAATCGTAACCAGACTTAAACGCATCCACATGATGCAGATCTGTCCCCATACCGCCCAGACACTGCGCCCCATAGGGGAGTTTTGCTGATTTTCCCGCACGTTGATACACCTTTATGTCAAATTTCATATCACTAGCTCAAAAGGTGTGGAAAATGATTTTTGGGTGGCCATTTTGAATCGAAGATGGAAACTGATTTGATAACTTCCCACACGGGCCCAAAATCTGATCGAATGCGAAAAATAATTCAAATCAGTCAAGCCGTTTTGGCGTGATGATAACTGGAACACAGTCCCTTTCATTTTAACGTTCTTTTCTTTCGTTTACAATTGTTTGTGATGTCCTCAAATCTTGCAACTTTAATTTAACTCATTTCCTGACGTCATACAATGATGAAAATTTGCACAGCGACGTAATTCGAGTGACAATACAATATTCTATTGTTACTTTCATATATTTCTATATATTTATATATTTTAAAAGCATATTTTAATATACGTATTTTTTTTGTATTACCCATAAATACTAGCCTGCAACACGGTGGCGTTTTGCTGGTTGCAGAACACGTTAGGATTTGAGTAAAAAAATAATTTAAAAAACATTTTAGAGACATACTATTCTTAAACAATTCGTACTAAAAGATAAAAAATAATTTTGTTTATGCATGACTAGAGAGAAAAGCATGAAGCGCTCGTATATACAGCCACTTTATAAATCTTTCAATTAGCGCGCCCTATGCTTTTCTTTTTAGTTATGCATAAACATTTTTTTTTACTTTAATACGAATTGTGTAAGAAACGCATGTCTTTAAAAAGTTCTTTATATATATTTTTTTACATATATAAATGATTGGTGTAATTACTGAAGTTTTAGAATGGCAAGTCGCGAAATCGAATCCTGATTGGTGAATGCATGTTTGTGAACTTCAACAAGCATTCAACTCACATAATAGTGATGTGCCGAAGCAGGTTTCCGCCAGGATTTTTAGTTTAGGTGGTGTCAAGTCATAATTGGGAGTGTGTAAGTGGAGTTTTGCACGGTTTATATCGATTTTTCACCGCAAAAAAATAAATTTCGGGTGGTGGGGGGGAAGGGGGGGGGGGGGGGGTGACACCCGCACAGGAAGGATGGGTCTGGCGGAATCAGTGTGCCGAAGTCAAAAGTTAGCTAAGATGGCTTATACAATATAAAGTTTACCAAAGTTTTGCGGCCCCTTGTAGCACACGAACGTTGAAAATACGTAGATTAAACGTTAGTACTGAAACGTTGGTTTAACGTTGTAAATGTACCGAAATGTCCTCCTGTTCAACGGTTTAATCGACGTTGAATAATGGTTGAGGAGAAACTTGTTGAAATCAAGAAGCAGACGATGAAGAAACGGGATCAGTTGGCTAAAACAGAGCATGGTTGCTGTCTACAGGTTTACACATTTAGTTGCATATTGTCCTTTGCTTTCATCATGATATATAATATTAACTTGCCAACAGTAAATAATTCAAGTATCTGCTGCCGGATTCGAAGCTGGAACGTTCCGTATTCGTCGTTAGTTGCTCGAAACATTATTCCTGGACCACGAAGTCACCTTATGATTCACTACTCTTTTACGGTATCTATAAGAAGAGGCAGTTTTGAAAGCGCCACAAATCCAGACGCGTCGTTTCACCATCATGTAAGATTAAGAATAAAGAATCCTACCCTCTTTCTTTGTTATGTGCATCTTTCCTTACTTAACTCTTTGACCATCGTTACACTATTAAATTTGTATTTTTTAATAAGTGTAATATGTCTCTTTAGAAAAACCACATGAAATGAAATCTTTGTCATAGTTGAAAACACTCCACATTAACGCCCTATTAACGCAATTAAAATGTTCGTTGAAATAAAGTTTAAAATTCAATCTGTCTTCAACATAAAAATGAGAACATGAGAAACGTAGTTCATTTTATTCTACTCGCTTTTAAGCACACTTTTTTATGCAATTCACTTGGAAAGATCATCTATTATACAGTTCAATATAATAGTTAAAAACACGTCATATTAATGTCCTATCAACGAAATCAAATTTTTGTTGGAATATAGAAAGAAATTCAACATGTTTTCTACCGGTAAAAGAGAACACAAAACACGATTGTGTGCTACTGGGTAAATCAGAAATTCAATTCCGGAACGATCTCGAATTTTGTGATTCTGACTACTTAGTATGTATCACTTACCTCCGTTTTCTTCCTCTTCCATTTCCCCTTCAAAGATACCTGCGTTTGCATCCTTTAGTATAGAATGTTTGAGCGAATGATGTTGTTATCTCCAATATAAATCCCCCACTTTCACTTTCCAATTCTTCCCAAAGAGAAGTTTGTATCTAGTTGTTTTGTATTGTCTTGCAGATCCACATTTTGAAGGCCGCTACTCGACTTGTGTATAGAATTGCAATAGTCAATACAAAATATTTAATCAATTTCTTTTTACAACTCTCTCTTCATCGCTCTATCGGAATTCTTGTTTCATCTCGTCTTTATTTCTTTTCCAAGCTTCGCAAACTAATTTGTATCCCCGGGGACGAGTGTTTGCGTCTGTCACCGTAGACCCTCTGGTTCGAATCCCGGTGGAGATACTTTAATGAAACTTTGATGTAACTTTAAATTTCTCTCTCCTTTGCAGCACATAAAGATTACGGGTCATCATGGTTTAGGGATGGTGTCCCTCGGCGAGACTCTTCTGTTTAAAAGAAAGGCGAGGTCCCGTCCAGGTGACGAGATGCTGAAAATGCATTGAAAATTTCAGCCTAGATGCTCGCCGTAAGCGGGATTCGAATCCGCGCCATCTTCTCATTGCTAATCCAAAGTCAGAATCATAGCTATTGTACCATGGATTGGATTCCCAGTGGGAAATTGGGGATACGTTAGACATGCGCTTCGAAATTAATTTTACATTGTAGATTCCTATGATAGAACATTCCCTTAGGAACGAAGGCAGTGGGAATCTACAATCGATTCACCCTGCACAAGGACCTCCGGATTTCATACCTGTCTCTAGGCAAAACCCAAATTATTATCACCATCGTCATTTCTAACACTTTTCAATTGTTTTATGTTTGATACCTGTCTGCATTTTCCCCATTTCTAATTCTGATTTATGCTCAAGACATAATGTCATATTTTATTAACAAAATGTACATGAATATGTAAAAAGCTTAAATAGTAACAAATCTCTTTCAATAGTTAATATGTGATTTTTTTTTCATGTCAAATACGATAATTTGATCTGTAGCGGATGGCAACACTAATTCATGGAATTACAGTGTTTGTTCCAAAGCTGTCATGTTAACCTGCGCCAAGAGTTACACAAAGCCTCCCTGTATGACGCGGATAAGGAATGATCTTTGTACCCTATTGCTTTCATTTTTTTTATATCTTTTCACGTTTTTTTTTCTTTATACATTACCTGGAAATTAACGTGATTTTTTATTTTTTTTTGTCACAACGTACTTTTTTATGATAACACTGAACTTCAAAGGCTAGGACACTGCTTGGTGGAATGGAACGCACGCTTGCTTTTTGTGTGCGTGGTTTAGAGTTCAACGAAACAGAGGATATCTAAGGAATATTCTGAGAATTTTCTATGCATCAAGAATATCAGGGAACATCCCAGGGATCTTCTAATATTCTTTTCTAGGGTATATTTGAGCCCACTTTACAAAATCTGTAGATCCTGTTCTTATAAGCTCACAAGCTCATTTTGGACGTTAACAGGAACTCAATATAAAAGATTCAATCAACTTTTGAACGATTTTTTTTTTTTTTTTATTTTGCTTCTTCTCAGATCACAAACTTTATTTTATCCGTGAAACGCGAAAGAAGGAAACGTAAAAATTTACAGAACTATGCCATGTCCATTGAATGTTCTTAGGCTTTATTTCATATTTATTTACAAGGGTCATACCGCAACTAATGCCTATTGATCATTATATCGGATATTATTAACTAAATTTAATTCCTTTATTAGCAGTGTATAGAGTGACTGTGCGTGCATGTTTTCACAAATTTTCGTTACTGCATGCAGGTTTTGCTGAACCATGGATGTGAAGCAGAAACAAAGCGTTATCATGGAATGTCTGATAGGAGAGGGATGCACTACCGCCACCGCCAGCATAAAAAAAAAGGCTATAAAAAAGTTTTTGGAGAGGAGACAATAATTGACGTGAGTAATGTCTGAAGATTGGTCAACAAGTTAAAGTACTAGCGTCTAAGGGAAGCTTAGTTTCCGAAGCTCCACCCACTGTCTCGCATGCGCAGAACTCCTTGAAAAGAGCAGAAATCCTTCCCAACTCCTTCAACTAGCTATTAGTACCGCCGAAAAGCACCCTCCACCCCCTCACAACTGGCAGCTTGGCCTGGTGGTCTACGTGTTGAAAAGCTAATCGAAAAGTTTGGGATCGAACCCGGTCGCCGTTACTTTTACATTTTTCTTTCTGGTTTTATGTATATACGCATTTAGGAAATTTAATAAAAGTAATGACCAAGGGCACTTGGAGGTTAGGTAAGGTCAGGTTCGGTGTTTTTTTTTTATTGCACACGCGACTTGCACAGAGACAGTGTATCCTTGCGCGCTCGCCCTAGACACAAGTGTTTAAGTGAGGAGAATCTAGGCGGAAGACAAGCCTCGAAGTGCAAGGCCAGTGATATCTGTAACAGAAGAAATAAAATAAAAAGTGAATGACTTGGTTAGGGCGGATCGTCGTCTCACTGTCGCAGATATCATCGGAACTGTTATTTAGCAGCGATATTGTCCAGACGATGGTCAAAGAAACCGAAAGGTGTGTGGGAAAGGGGGTCCTCAGCAATTAACAGCTGACTTGCAATAGAGGAGACAGGAGGTATGCATGGACTGGAACAATATGAAGCCCACAAGGAAACCTGTCTTGACAAATTGGTGCACCGGTGATGAGACATGGGCATACGTGTATGAAGGCAAACCTTCGTTGACGGCACTTCGACGACACCGGTGAAGTGGAAGACGCAACCAGAAGCTCTCATGAGGCCCAAAAACATAGTAACATGCATCACCGCTGAGTAAGACCTCATCGAGTATCCCAGGCTTGTAGCTGAACAGTTGCTCTACGAATGTGTGTAATTACATTTGTCTTTTACTGTTGTTACAGAAGTTGTGGCCTGACGGCCTTCGTATTCGGTTGCTTCTCGTAAACAAGTGGTTCCTGCCACTTGCATTTATTGGCTGAGCAGGTAGCTCAGACTAAACCTGTCACATGTCTGAAGGATGATGTCCGTCGGAGTTTACTTATCCGGGAAAGTGATAGGAAGGTAGCCAGGACATTTGTTGAAGTATCACCACAGCATATTCGCGTAATGAAACTGAGGAAAATCTCAGAATAGCGAGGAGCAAGACTCAAGACTGTATGCCCCCTTAATGCCGATCCGAATTGCGTGACCGTATTCACTACGCCACCTGTTGTACCCCGCCCTGCATGGTGAAATATGTACTCAAAGAAAATTTAAAGCAAGGGGTGGTGATTATAATGAGGAGTTCTCTGCCTGGAGGTAGTCTATGATTTTTGTTAAGTGAAAGCAAAAATGAGTGTCCTCAGTTCGATTGTATTGTTTTTCATGTCCTAGACGAGCTGGTTTAACTTCTGAGGACAGGACGTACAGTTGTTGGTAAAGTGGACTTCAAACAACACCCTTGAATAGACCCTATGAAACTTGAACCTACGTCCACGTTCACAGAAAGCGAGCGCGCTAATGGCCAACCAGGGTTCGGATGTTCCCAGTGGAGAATTGTAAAGATTGCTGACTTGTAATTAAGGTGTCCCGGGTTCAATACCCGATGGCAAACACAAGTATTTGTAAGTCCACTTGAACATCCATGATCAGTAGAAAAATATATACAGTAGTCATGGTGTTTCTCACGCAGTAGATAATTTCTTTGTGTGTGAAGGGAACTGCCCACCACTAGCTTTTCAAATAAAGAAAAGCAAACAGAAATATTGTCAAACAATATGTTATTGTTGCGAAATAGAGGTATTTTCCATATGTATTCATTTCAACATAAACTTTATATTCCGAACTGTTGAGTCACAAAGAAAGAAAAGGATTCATTTTGGTTGTCACCGGAGCTGTTAACAATAGTTCCAAATCACTGTTAACTTCATTTCAAAACAGCTGGCAGAAAGAAAAGAACATTTTGCTTTAATCGATGTCACCATGGCAACGAACATTGCGCCATGCGCAAAGTCAGTAGAGACATCTAGTGTCCTCATTCTATAACAACCGCGGCGCCGTAAGCTGTTGTATCTGTCTATAAGAAAACTGGATCTGACAATCTTCCACAGTTACGTAATTTGTCAATAGAGGACTCTGTCAGAATAGTTTTTTTTTTAGTTTTTTTTTTATCTAGGCCTATTCAGCTCGTAAAACAGTCAGCATTATCCTGTCATCAAGATTCAAGAATATATAAAAAATTAAATAGAAAATGTAAACAAAGGGTAATTGCACCTAATGTGGGATTAATAACATAATTATCTTTTGTAATCATAGGTATTTAATGTGTTTTCGTGTAAAGTACAATTAAAATGCGTAACAGCAATTCGCGAAACATTTGTATATCAATGAATAATGGAGAGCATAATTATTGTTTACATAGAGTTGCTTCATTTACGTCATCAGTAGAACTGAATGAAGTTACAGGGTATAGGAGTACAGCTTAGTTAAGCAAATTTAAGTAAAGTAAATAAAAAAAGGAATGAGTTTGCAGAAGCGGACTTGTTTCGTAGTCCTAGGTACGAATTCCCAGTCGGACTATAGACACCAATCTCACGCAATCTTACCGAGTCACAAGAAGGTTCTTATGCAGTGATTCTACCAGACTCCCCCTGTGGATGTCACCCCCTCCAAATTCAAGAATACATCCTCAACTTTCAAATGTTTACGGTTAAACATCGATAAAAGCTAAAAATAACTTTACATATATCCTCCCACTTTTGATTTTACACCCCTAAACCGAAAATCCTGGCGGAATCCCTGTGCTTATGAATTATCACAAAATTCGCTAATTTCTTAATTCCTTCTTACCGAACATACCATAGAATGCCTCCGGTAATCGGCCTAGACGTAATTAAGTTATATATTTCTGTGATTTCAAACTTCTTTTATTCACCCTATCTAGAGCCTATGTTTCCGATTCGTACAATACAGAACTCTAGACAAAATATCTTATGAATATTTCTACTGCTTTTCGTTAGATTTTGCACCTTCCCGAATGTAGTTTTGGGTTGTTGACGATTTCCAGTTGCCAGAAACAAGACAAAGTGGTGAGGAAGCAAAAAGGTTGGTGGTGTGTGCCATTGAATGTTAATCTGTGCACCCTCACTCTGCCGCAAGATTCTAACCCAACCATAGTGACAGTGAGCCCCATATTTTAGATGCTGCTTGATCGATTAAGGTCAGGGACTCTACCAGGATTTTTAGTTTGGGGTGGTGTAAAGCCGAAATTAGGAGAGTGTAAGTAGAGTTTCGCACGGATTATATCTATTTTAACGGTAAAAAAAATCAACTTGAGGGTGCTCGAGAATTGGAGGGGGTGACACCCTCATTGGTCTGGCAGAATCTCTGATTAGGATGATAATCACACCTTAAATTTATTAGTACCTCCTTCACTATTGCTACAACCGCCTTCGCTTTTTTATATCAGACAATTCGTATATTAACATGCGTGCAGACAATGTCCTCATTGACAGAGACTGAGTCCCCGTGGTGCAGTGGTTACGGTTACTCTTACGATCGGCACTGATAAGGCACGTAGGTTCAAGATGAACGGCATGCTATCCTGAGTGAGATTTACCAGAACATTCCTTGGCCAAACTTATCAGAGGAGTTACGTACATAAGGAAATGTCCGTAAAGCACGATGAAAAGTGCTTTCGTCCAGAAAGACCAAGGAGAGTATACCTGCGTGTGGAAAGTACCTTGATAATTGCAGTAATCTATTTTTTAAGAAAACGATACATTTGTTTTGTGGTACTGAAAGTTCTTTAGTTCGTGTGATTTCGCACATGCGTAGAAAAAGAATACGGTTTCTTATCTTAACCAAACATGCAATTCCGATCAAGTGTTTGCTGCCTCCATTTTGATCATGCACGTATAGCAGAAATGGGAAATATTCACCGTAAATAGAAATTGCGATCTCTAATTGACAAGTAGAAAAAAAAAGAATGATTAAAACATGGCGTGGAAGTCGTGGAAGTAAATAAATTTGTTAATGTTTTCCGGCAACGTAGTTCTGATCCTCTATACTGTTTTCATTTATTGCTTTGGTAGTTTTGTCCAGTCAGTAAGAGGACAACCGGTGCTCAAATCTCGCTTGAAACTTCTATTTATTTATATTGTTCCCAGCATTCCTGAAAACTCAATGATGGCTGGTTTTTTTTTATTAGGAAGTTATGAGAAATTTGCAGGCAGCTATCGTTGGCTAGCTTCTTTGAGGAATGCTTCGGAAAAAATTTAAGTGTTAAAGAAAGAGAAAACAAATACACATTAATGGGTACTTACTTGGTGGAAGGCAGTATCGGTATATGTTCACTGTAGCCGCCATCTTGAATATTGCTCGATTTACAAAAAAAAAGGAAAAAGAATGAGTCGTGTAATATGTCAGTCTGGGCTGAATTGAATTGAATTCAATTTATGGTCTTTAGGCATCTAAGGCTCATGTCCGGATAGGAATGGGGGAAGAATTCGGGAAAGTGTCGGCCAGGGCCTATGTTGATTGTACCATTCCCCCTGGCCTGACCGAGTAAAAACCCTGGAAAACCTTGGTCAGGATGGTCGGCCACTGGGATCGAAACCACGACCTCCCGAACGCTACGCCAACGCTAAATCACTGAGCTACGTTGGCTCGGTAGTCTGAACTAGAATTTTAGCGTAAATACATTCGTGAAGTCAGTTTAACCAAATTTTTCTTTTGTGATATATAATGAAATGTGACATTAGTATACACAGTTGATCAAAAATCTGAATACACTATTTTTTTACTCTATTTTTTAAACTGTGCAAGAAATAAAAAAAACCTAACGCATACGAATGACTACTGGTGCTATTTATGATGGGGATGGCAATCACGGTAAGCATTTTAAAATAGGTCATCTTATATCTTGCACGAAATGTTCAGATGGGAAAAGGGTTGACATATCTTTTTGGATTGAAATTTTACCAGCAAGGCACTATTTAACTTATTTTTGACATAATGTTATTCTTGTGTGGGGTAAGGACATTTGGAAGGAATTTGCAGCATTTGGAGAACTTTCCCAACGTATTCTCTTCACGTCGCTGCGTAATAAATATATTATCAACGTATTTATCCATTTTCAATCTGGCGTTAGATAAAGGCTCCACTATTTCTTCCAAAAGTCTAGAACAGCTGTTGTGATTTTGTCTATACATCTTCAGCCGTTTTCAGAAACTTTTTTTGGAGTGACTAGTGCTGTACTAATGAGTGACTATCAATGTAAAAAAATGTAGTACAGCGCTAGTCACTAAAAAAAACGTTTCTGAATACGGCTGCTTGTATTTAGTAGTCTTCTATGTAAAACCCCTGTTGCCCACCTTCCACGTATACTAATATCAGATTTCATTATCTTTCACAATAATAATAATAATTTATGTCAAAACAAAACTGACTTCACCAACGTATTTATGTTAAATTGTAGCCCAGAGTGGTATATTACACGATCTCTCTTCTATTTACAACAAGTCGATCAAGATTCAAGATGGCCGACTTCAAGATGTTGGCTATGATGAAGGTACCAAGGACTAGGGAGTGTATAGGACTGCCAGCTGAAGGGAGTTGAACGTATTAACTATAGATGGGAGTACTATCGAACTATAGTCGTGTCATCTTCAGGTAGGCAGGTGAACTACAACCAATGACTAGACTAATCCCTGTTATTTGACCAAAAACACAACGTAGCTAGACGATAACAAGGAACTTCGGCGAACTTCGTTCCTATTCGGAAAGCACGCGTCCGCTCCCCCTACAGAAAGGCTCACACCACAACAGAGTAACGTCATAAGTAGGAGCATGATAGGACTAGGACCGCTGCTTCTTGGGGTTGTGGTTCCTTGAAGTTATTGGAGCGACATTTAGATTATTTGCATTTACTGTATATTCTACAGTGCAATCCACGAACAAACATAACTAATGTCAACACATTAATAAGACTTTGTACTGCTTTCTGAAGTCGAAATATTGACAGAGATGAAAAAACAATTTCCTTTTTTCTTTTCACAAAGACAAAGATGCATTATGAACAGGCTCTAAATCCATTATGAACAGTCTTTGACCCTGTAGATAGTTCTGCCTGCCGGTCACCAGGTGCCACTACTATACAATTATCGCTCTTAGTTCAAACTATTGTCGCTTATGCAAGCTGGCAATCCTATATTCCCTAATCCTTGAACGTACCGTGTAACCGATTGTACATTTCATCCAGTATCCATTAATGTGTATAATGTTTGTTTTCCATTCCTTTAAGCATTTTACAAATAAAAGTGGGTTTTCGGACTTACTTACTTCATATTATAATTACTTTTTCTTATGAATCAGAGTTTTTACCACTGTGCCCGTCTTTATGAACGAAAACACTTTGAATCGTGCTTTACGGGCATTTCCTCATGTCTCCAACTCTTCTGTCAAGTTTGCTCAAAAAAGGCACTTTGAAACAAACTAGATTTACTTGTGAGAATAAGCCCTTGGCAAGTCCTAGAACGTTAAGTTTCATTAAAAAAATACTCAATTTCTGTATCTATCGGGTTTTTTGTGTGCGATGACCGCTGCAATGACGCCATTTGACGAGCGAATAATGAATTAGACGGTACGTGCTACGTGCCATAGATGAGTCATAGAGAGCACTTTATTATTTAGCAGTGTTTAGAAGGAGAACAGTCTACTCTCCAAGTGTGGCTTGTGCTTGATTATGGCAGTGTCGGAAGACCAGATACGTCATGACATGATGTATGAATTACACCAGGGACATCCAG
>JAGDQP010054862.1:0-13255 GCA_022664845.1 Lepisma saccharinum
AAATCCATGAACTCTTGAATCCTATATCTGTTGTTGCTTTCCAAGTCCACATTGAATGTTGGCGTGTGTACGTAAATTCTCTTAAAATTAAAAATTATGTGCAATTGAAGACATCACAAGAAGTTAGTTCTTCGATTAACCCAAGAATTCCATACGTGCAAGTGTACAATTCTTCAATTTCAAAGACTATTGTTTATTTTGTGCTCATTTTAATACGGATAGTGAAAAAAAAAAGATTAGCAGTCATTCCTGTGTGTACTTACAAGTTTCGTGAGACAATTGTTAAAGTACACATCGCTATACAGCTAATGGACATGCCATGATACTTCCTGTCATTGACTTACCTGCTTTTTTTTTTCTTTCTTTTTTTTTTTTTTTTTTTTTGAAAAAAGAGCCTCTTTTCATACCAGATTCCTGCATTCGAACTCTCTTTCGGTCCTGCATGCACCGATTGTGCATCCAGACCTTCGATGCTAGTTCAGACATAAGAGAGGAAAGACATCCTTAAAAAAATTGTTTATTTCCAAGAACCAATGCCATACTCGTGTTCAGCAAAAAATTCTTTATAAATTGATACACCCAACCAAATGATTTCTTTTTCTTCAAAATTTTGGCGCCATTTTTTTTTAAGATGGCAGCCGAAAACTATATATCGGACAACAATATTGATGTATATATTTTTAATATGTTGAATAGAAGTGTGTTGACTTCACTTTAAAGCAAAATTCATTTTTGTGGGAATTAGTTTTTACGCCTTATAGGAAAGTCTTGTAATAAGGATATATAAATTGTCGCACTTGTGAAAGGAATCTTGATTCAGTTTGAAGGAAACCAAAATTGATACGTGGGCTGTCCTTTCCTGGTTTTGTTTTTCTCTCTTTCTTCCTCTGTTTATCACTCTTCTTCCGTGTGTTTTCTTTCTATCTCTTTTCGTCTTTTTCAGTTCTCATTTTCTTTCGATTCCCTGTTATTTTCTGTGTATCTTCCGTTTCTCTCTCTCTCTCTCTCTCTCTCTTTTCCTCCCTCTCTCTATTTGTCTTTCTTCTTTCTCTCTGTTTCTCTCTCGCACACACACACGCACACAAACTTCCTAACTGTTTGAAGATAATCTAAGAAATGTGTTTCTAGCAGCTTCTAAAGCTTGACAAAATATAAACCTGAAACTTTGCTTCTTTGCAGATACATACACCCCTCCCCCCACACAAAAACACTTAACACAGATCGTGTGTATGTTAAGAACAAAAAAAAAAGATTATCCGTAAACTTTGTCTTCACTTCGTTAACAGCCATCTCTTGTACGCTGTAGGAATTAATTGCACAGGATCACGTTCCAACGGACCAAAATTATGGAGAGAAATGGGGACAAGGAAAATAGTCGCAAGAGTTCCTCCCCTTCCCCTCCATCCTTTTGTAGTTGTCATTACGGAAGTTGAAGCAAACACTGAGGGTGGTGGGTGTTGTTACAGCATTGTTCACTTAGCCCAATGGGAAATAACCACAAAAACACCTCCGAGGTATTCCTCAACAAAATGTGTGTATTATCGTATAGGAACTGCAGTTGGATTAAATTCTCGCCGTATGATTTACTCTCTGATATTTCGTTAGATGGGGTGTTCATAAGGTCTGCTCCACCCCTGTATTTATGGAACGAATGAAAATAAGAGAAAATGCTGCAATACGTACTCTATTAATATTTTGAAAGGTCAATGCATTTGGCTAAAAAAATCCACCTCTCGGTCGAGCAATATATCGTTTTAAAGGTCGCGATGATAGAAGAATTTTGGACCAACCTGGGATCGATATGTTATTCCTGTTCAAAATAGTTAGGACTCAAAATTAAAAAACGACTTTTATTTTCGCTCAGGCTATAAGAGTTGAACAGAACAGTAAAAGTTCGCAAAACACTTTTATAGCAAAGTTATTCTACGAGTATATGCTATCGTTTTTAGACGTTAGGCCACGCAAGTTTCCAAGGCCAGAGATGATGATGATGGGTGTTCTCCCCGAAGGTCCGTGAGCAAGATGAACTGATGGTGGTTTACCACAGTCTTCCATCGCATGAAGATGACATTGTAACAACGGGACCTACAGTTTAACGTGGGCTTCACCAACTTGTGTCCCTAACGGAAATCGAACCTGGGACTCCTTGAATGAGAATATATTATAAAGCGAATGAGGAGATATTATAAAGTGAATGAGGAGAAATTATAACCAGAATGAGGAGATATTATAACCAGAATGAAGAGATATTATAACCAGACTGAAGAGATATTATAACCAGAATGAGAATATATTATAACCAGAATGAAGAGATATTATAACGAGAATGACGAGATATTATAACCAGAATGAAAATATATTATAACCAGAATAAGGAGATATTATAACCAGAATTAGGAGATATTATAATCAGAATGAAGAGATATTCTTACCAGAGTGAAGAGATATTGTAACCAGAATGAGAATATATTATAACCAGAATGAAGAGATATTATAACGAGAATGAGGAGATATTATAACGAGAATGAGGTGATATTATAACCAGAATGAGGAGATATTATAACCAGAATGAAGAGATATTATCACCAGATTGAAGAGATATTATCACCAGAATAAGGATATATTATAACTAGGATAAAGATATATTATAACCAGAATAAAAATATATTATAACCAGAATTAGGAGATACTATAACCAGAATGAGGAGATACTATAACCAGAACGAGGAGATATTATAACGAGAATGAGGAGATATTATAACCAGAATAAGGAAATATTATAACCAGAATGAAGAAATATTATAACCAGAATCAAGAGGCGTTATTACCAGAATGAGGTGATATTGTATTACATCAGAATGAAGAGAAATAAACAGAATATATAATTATTATTGTTTTTTAAGTGCCATTAGAACCGGTTTACAAGTACTGAAGGAGTGGCTGGATTTCAAATTACTTCCTATTCCAACATAACTTTTGCCTTACATAAACACAAATATTAAGTTCTTTTATTTGTAATTCAAAGTGAGTTTTTTTTTTCTGTTTCCCTCAATTACATGGTCGAATGTCGACAAGTTACCTTCAATGAGGATCCGAGACACTATGTTTTCCTTCCTTCCCTACAGAACAGTTAGACTGTTAGGTACTTACATAAGAGATGCACGTACCATAAACTTCAACATTTTAAATGAATAAGAGTTGGCTACGGCGGCTTGCAAAATAAGCGTTCAATTTAACATGGGTTTTCACACATTTCCAGGAATATAGTATTTTCATGTGGTTCCTTCGAAAAAATGACTCAATAGCCCCTTCAGCATATTTCATGCAATGAAAACCATGCGTGCTATTTTCTGTTTGGAAATAAGGATTATTATAATGAAAAGTTCCATAAGAAAGTTGTTGCATGGGCTACTAAAACATCCTTTATTTCTAAGAAAAAATACGTCGTAGTGCCTTCAGTTATTTACTTTTACTATCTCGTGTATTGTATTTAAGGCGCTATTGAGTCATATTTTCGAAGTAAGCACATAAAACCATGATATTTGTAGAAATGTTTGAAATCCATGTTAAACTTAACGCTTATTTTGTAGGCTGCAGTAGCCAAGTCCCTCTCCCTCTTAAGTTTTCACAATTGTGAGATGAACCTTGTAAATGAGAAAGAGAAAAAAATCGTATATTAAAATGACACAGAAAGCAATTGATCCAAGTAAAAGGAAAAGCTGTTTGTTATTGTAAGAAGTTCCATCAACTGTTCCCCTCCTTCTCTGTACGTCAGAAATTCCATCATCAAGGGAAAACGGTCTTTCACTGCATAATTATATGGATCAATTGAGAAACCATTACGTAAGTAAGAGGCCATTACTTGCATTAATACCGGTGTTCTCGATAGTTTTACACTTAACTTGCTTTCAAAGTTATATAACGTTATGGGCGATCAATTTTGGAGGTAATTAGCTGGAAGGTTTACATCGAATAGAGAATATAAATGAATTGATTTCTCTGCTCTCCAGCAGAGGCAGACTTCTATTTAGAATTCATTGTGATTTCATGATTTACCTAATTAAAAGCGTACCGTTTCTTTGAGATGCAAGTTTAAATTATGATTTGATTTCCTCTATATTTTAATGGGCATTATGAGCGTAAATTAAGCGACTAGGCTCGATTTATGATGGAGAAAATTGTTATATGTTTATACACCTTACCGTGCAGAACAGTGTTTATGAAATCTTTGTGTACGTTGATGAAAAAGGAAAAATGTTATTAAAATATTTTTACATAATGTCAGCATTTTTGATAGTTCTAATTAAATTGTAAGACACTCAAGTCACAAGAGAAAATCTTTAGAAGATAAATAGTAATTGCTTTTCAGAACATCTTCATCTAGAATCAACAAATTTAAAAGCTTTTAGCTTCATTAGGAGAATTGGGGAAGGGGGAGGGTTATGTGAGAATTATTTTACAAATTTTCTTTGTTACTGTAATTTAAAAACAGCCTACAATTTCAGTGATACTGGTAGACCAAAGGCAAATATACTTTGTAGCAAGTATTAGAAGTTTTAGGTACAGTAGAACTTCGGTAATCCGACCTCCAATTGTTCTACTTCTCGCATAATCCGACTATGACGGTGGTATAGGAAATATGCCGGATTTCTGCATTTGTCCTTGAAACACTACGTATATAGTTGAGTAAGGATGACACTTAACCAGCGCTTAACTCTTGCTTTACTTTACTATTATTTATTTTAAAGCGGTGATTTTTGACAAGGTGAACAGTTTTTTTTTCCTAATTTTTTTTAATTACCAAATGGATTTCTTTTCACTTTACTGTAATCTATTACATATTTTTGCTCCTCTGATAATCCGACTTTTCTTGCGTTCCGACCTTGTTCTCAGTCCCAAAGGTGACGGATTAACGGAGTTTTACTGTACGTACATCCTTTTCAAACAATATGACATACGAAATAAATGTTCTTTTTTTTTTGTACAGTTCCAATTT
Organism: Lepisma saccharinum; assembly: GCA_022664845.1. NCBI lineage: Eukaryota > Metazoa > Arthropoda > Insecta > Zygentoma > Lepismatidae > Lepisma > Lepisma saccharinum. The sequence goes on from JAGDQP010054862.1 coordinate 4,997, forward strand.
TTTAAATTAAATTTTCATTATGGCAGATAGAGGTGGCTAGTATAAATGGATCAGCACAGGGAGTGAATATTTTGCATCGCGTAGAAGGAACTTCACCATTAACCCACCGAGTTTGCTTGGCATTAAGGGCACTTCTCCTCACCTTGTACCCTCCCAGCTTTTTAACATTTTTAAAAGTACTTCAAAATCTGGAAGCATTATAAAAATTTTAGAACATTAAATAATTTAATTTAAATTATGAATTAATTGAATTAAATTTCAATTAAATAATGACGTCATAATCTTTGAAGTCTTACTACTTATCAATGAGATCGCTGCCCATTGTATTTCATAGTAATTACGAAGTACTAGTGCGTTATGTTCTAAAATGTTTATAATGCTTCCAGATTTTGAAGTATTTTGAGAAATGTTTAAAAAGGGGGACGGGCACAAGAAGTTCCCTTAATAAATGTTTTACGTACAAATAAAGCAAAAGGAAGCCTTTATTAATAACTAGTAAAAAGAAAGTAATGTTCTTTGAAAATTAAGAGAGAAAGTGTGACCTGGTGCAGAGTTGATCCCTGTCCTACCAACCATTTATCCAACCCTCTATTACGTACGCTAGACAGACAGCTACCAACCAACACATGGCTCATAGATACAGTGTGGTCAGATAACGCTACTTCCTTCATGATTTCGTATACCGACTCTCTCCTATAAAATTAGGATGGTTTCGGTGTTAGTATTATGCTTTAATCAACCGAACTTAAGTTGATAAATATGTCACTTTTCTTACTGTATATTTCATTTCGGGGTGGAAAATAAGTGCACCAGAGTTCGTCAAACCGTATTGACCAGAAAACATAGTAAATGTGGAAGCGATAAACAATTCACTCGCTAAAGTGTAGAAGAAGTCCAGTTTTTACAGTGTTTTTGTAATTAAAACTAAGAAAGTTTTTCCTGTAAGGAAAGCTCTATTCATAAATTGAGTGCCGTTGTATTACCAGGAGGAATTAAATAGATACAATGTAACTTTCCAGTCTTCATCACATTTAGGAAGCCCTGGGCGACGGTCGTTCAGTTGTAAAGCGCTCAACTCTTGTGCCAGGGGTCCTCGGTTCGATCCCAGTTTTGCCATGTGGACTTCGTGGTGGAGAAACACCGTGTGGGTGGGTGGGAGGGTTCTCGGGATTCTCCCGTTTCTTCCCACTTTTTTCATTCCACCAATTCTTTCTTCATCATCCATTCGGCCTGAGATAAAGTTACCTTAAAACCTTAAATAAAATTCAAAATTTAGGAAAACCCAAATGAAGGGAAGTGTAACAGTTCGGTTTCCCCTTAAACGTATGCAATCCAGCTCAACAGAGAAGTGTTTATGGTGTATTCCACCTCCTTTCATTATGCTACTTGAATAAACTTAAAAAAAAATCTTCACAAATATATCACTTGTGTATTTTTCAATTTCAATTTCTTAATTTTGTTTGGACTGAATAAATATATTCATTGCTCGATGTTAAATAACTTTTTATTTCTTCCGCGACCTCGTTCAGTTTCTGACATATACTCCCAAGTATTTCTATCTATATATTTTCTCTGTTATCGCATTCGAAATTGGTATATTTCTATTTTCATCAACCTTTGTGTTTCGGCTTGTTATTCTATGTTTTGTTTTCTCTACGTTCACCTGTGGGCCTATCTCCTCGGATGCTTCTACTAACATATCGATGTTACTTTGTTCATCTATTTCGTTCCCTAATCAATCTACATCATCCGCGTAAATGAATACCTTCTTCAGTCCATGTATCCATTCAATATTAGTCCCTTGAAGTTCTCTTTTATTTTTAAAATCGCATATTTTAATGGATCTGCTGGTGCCATATCGGGATAATATGGCGGTTGTGGGTTGGTACAGTCACGGAAAAAGATACTTCGGGAACGTAGCCGTTATTTTTTATTTAACTTGTATTTAATAGACAGATACTTCGCTATGCGTAAGCCGTGACGTGTCTGAGGAACTGCAAGTGGCAGGCTTAGGGCATATGTGAATATCTAGACCATAAATATAAGTTAAATAACCCGAAATACCCTTTTCCCCTGTCTATACACATAATGTCGTGATACTGTGAAAGCACGTTTGCTGTCGGTATACACGTTCCTACTGTCTATTTTTTCGCGAAGGCAATGCGTGAACGGACCTGCCTGTAAACTGTTCCACGCAACATGCAACCTACGCCCTCAGTGTTTGGTCAGTAGTACATATATGACATTCACACATATTTTCTCGGAACTTCTTCACTATATATATTGTTACTGACGTCACATGAAACTGTTTTCTCATTAATACTGGAGTGAAGATATAATCGTTTAATTTTATCTCATGTTGATACGTAATAACAGTTCTGTGCAGATGTGTGTGAAATTCAGAGAGAGAGCGAGAGCTATGTAGCAGAATTTTACATCAACGGAAGGGAATGTTGCGTTCTCGACAGCTACCAAGCTATTTATCATCCAGTGGAGTTCTAAGGACGCAAACTACAATTTTAATTGCAATAATACAAAGCTACTTTACTGGCACTTTTAGTATATACAGTCAGCCCCGGACTGTCATCTAAAAAACTGAAGCATACTAAAATTCTCGTTTATCAACGTAAGTTGTTTGTGTGTTGTTGTCATTTTCCTCCACTTCATGCCTGCTCATTCATCGTCACCCTCACTTTGAGCTCTTGTGGTGAATGAACCTAAAAAAAAAAAAAATGAAAAGAAGCGACGATACACATAATTTATCCTTGCGGCTATGCAACGACGGAGAAAAGCACTGACAGGCTTTTGCCGCTGTTGCAGGATACGCTGCCGTTGATTGTTGACAATTTACGCCATTTATTCAAATGATATTCATTAATCACTCAGTGCAAAGCTTCGTTAGGCAATTTTTCTTTCATTTTTTTGTGTTCATCTTTTTTTTTTCTTCAGAACGAGAACGCGGGTTAAAGAGTCCAATGAAAAGAACGTCGTGAGACCTTTTGTTTTGATGACTGATATTAAAGTGTTACAGTGTGTGGTGGTGGTGATAAATGTGTGTAGGTGTGTGTGTATGTGCAAGAGAGAGAGAATGCAGGTATTATGTGTCTGGTGAGGGGAGTTTGTTTGATCAATACAAAGCTAACAGACAACGAATGAAAGGTCACAGTTGCACAGGCCTCCGTCCTTCAATGCTGGTGTGGTAAAAAAAAAATACCAAACTAAAAATGGAGGAAGCAGCAAAGAGATTCCATTTTCAGTCCATCATGTATCACCTCCATTCGCATCTGCCAGTGATTCATTCGAAAGCAAAACACCTGAAATTGATTACCTTCATAATCATTGGCAGCAGTCGCTTGCAATACCCTTTTCAATACGCATAGGTATAAATGATGATATTAAACGAGAAAGATTAGATTGTGTGCTTCATTCAGGACAATCTTTCAAACTTGGTTTTCTTTGTATTTTACTAAACAGATGAATATCGTATAATAGAAAGCGTAACTGTAGTTGTCTTTAAACAGATTAAATAGGAGGACACGTATTCAGAAATTATCCAGATTGAAACTACGCTGTTGCATTGTAATAGTTCTTTCTCGACAGTGACGTAACGTTAGCCACACACACACCAAGAAAGCTAGTCAGAACAAAGCAGAGATTTTTTGTCTAATTGTGCTTCAGTACAATATTAAACACATGTATTTGTAGCATGTTTCGCTACGTTTCATTTCGCTCAGGTGATGAATGCGCCAGTGTACCACCATTTAAAAACGGTAAAATGTACTTTATGTACTCCAAAAAAGTATTTAACTTAATTATTTATTTTACAAAATTCTCAATACAGCTGGCTAGCTATTTTACATTAAAATGTTTAACAATATGAGGTAAAAAGTACTTTATATTAACAAAGACAATAATAATAACAACAACAAAAGCATCTTTTCAATGTGTGTGAAAGTGGTGAACCTCAAAATATAAAATTTCGAGTAATAAGATAAGATAAAATGAATTGTATGGGCGGTAAAAGCACTGGTCGAGTAATAGGAGTGTGAAATAAGAGTGGAAGAGCGGAAAGTCCGATGGCCTATTTAGATGCATTCACATTCAGGGTGACCACATGGTGTGAGTGTAAAAGGTAGTTTGCATCGCATATACTAAAAAGCAAATCTAACATGGCATTTTCTAAGCCCTCTTCACTCTCTGTCGCTCGCTCGACACACTGTCCGTGATTTTTTTGTTGCAAAATAGTGTCAATCATAACACGAAGTGTCTCCTTTAATATACCTTCGCGTGCCGTCATGTGTACCTGTAGTGAACAATTCGAGCATGTATTTAATGAAATGTTAATAGCACATGAATTTCATAACACTTTTTGGATTGCTGGCTGTCGCTATGTGTGTACAGAAGTGTCTGTCATAATTATGTACAAGCAAGTGAGTGATACAGAGCGTACAAATGACTCAGTAGATGGTGGAAGCTGGAGTAGATAAAATAAATTTTATCCTTAAATATATTAGTTTAGCGCAGTTACACAAAAATATTTGTTCCGGCTTGCTTTGTGTTTGTGTGCAGCTAGGCTAGCCTAATACGCAGAGCTTGAAAAACATTACTTTTCCGCTAGAAAGAATTTATTGAAACTATGGAAATTAGAGTTCAACCAGAAGGTAGCATGTTCCAGATAGAAGTTGAATCATCCTACGTAACACACACTGTTAGATCTTTATGATCTCTTTGCAATACAGAACTAAATATCATTAAAAGTGGTACTTGATACCTTATTGCACAACTGCGTTCATTCTACAACAACACAATGTATGAACAAAATATGTTGGGTACATACAATCAACGCCATAGGCGCCACCTTGTTCAAAATATTACAGGAGGTAATTACCATTAGTTTCAATTTTTACACAGAAGAAAAAATGTTTGGTTAAAATGACCAAATGATATTGTAATTTTTTTTTCATAATTAGGCACGTATTGGGAATAGGAACATGTCGATATTTTGAAACGTTTACCATTTTGTAACAAATCTCTTGTGCTTTAGTTTACATAGTGATGTTTGTAATCACCATCACGTACCAAATATCTGATAAATCTCCGTAGTGACATTTGAAAAATAATAAACTTTATACCAGGTTGGCAACAACCAAGATAACATCAATTTATCTTTTTTTGTTTAGTTTGTATTGCCATCGGATTTAAAACTCTGCAAAATGTAAGACTTCTGTCTAGTTAAGAATCAGTTCAAGTATTTGCATCTCACAATCGACGCCTACCACGAATGCAGCTAAATAAACGTGTAAAAATAACATCAACCCAAAGTAAATTCCTAGCAATAAAAAGATAGGTTAGTTGTCTTTTTCTTAACCACTATACCCAAAAGTTTTAATGATGAGTACTACAAACAGTCTAACACTGTAGATAATGTTGACCAAACTTCGCTAATTTTGGTACCACAATATTTTGTTAGTCAAATATTTTGTGGATCGTGCTAAACCATTTTGTTAAAAGCACTAAACATTGATTTGGCAATAAGAACCAAACAGTTTGGCATTTGCTTGGATTGAACGAGTGACCTTAGCAAAATCTAACATTTCATAGACGAAATATAGAAAACACAACATTCAATTAAATATACCCATAAGCACATTACGCTGTGTAAATAAAACGATGGAACAAGCAATCGGGTATGTCATACACACAAAATCTGCTAAGATCATCACTCTCATTAAAGAAGTAAAGGCCCTTTCCTTGTCAACAGAGGAAACAACAAAAGATATTATTGACAAGAATTGAAGAGGATACTACGCACACATGAATGAGAAACTCGAAAGAAACGTAACAAAGAATCATTAACAATATCACTGTATATTCGTTACACACTAGCTTTGCTCCCCTGAGTCGCGGTGGCTCAATGGTAGAGCGCTCACCTCTGGGACTAGGGGTCGTTGGTTCGATCCCTACTCATGCCATGTCGGCTTTGTTGTGGAAGAACACCTTGTGCAAGGCTTTAAAAATTAAATTCTTAGACAGCTAAATAAACTACTCGACAACGTGTTGAAAGTAATAAAACATCGCAGCGACAATTTCCTCTCTCCAAACCAACAGTTTATGAATCCAAAACCCTCGAACAGCTTCTCATAAGAACAGCATTTATTGTGTAATCCAGAGAGATACACAACAAGCGATAACTAGGAAGGAATCCCGTAAATACACCACCAAATTAGATAGATTCGTAATAACAGGACACTGCATCCCACAAGTATAAGACAATAATTATGTGCCACAAAGTAGCAAACATACTTTTAAATCGGGGTGCCGCCTACTCTACAAAACCCAAGACCATTAAATAGAGGGAACTTGAATTTATTTATATTATTAAGGCTCCACTTTCCCATAATTTTTGGACTCTCCATTTACAAATTATACAATTTTAAAATATAAATGCTGGTATTACCCTCTGTTGGCACTACTCCACCTTGTCCTATACCAGTGGCGGCTCATCACGTGAAGTTAGAGAAATTCAGCTTCACTTATCATTTTGGTATACATTAACTAAATAGAATCATTTTGGTATACATTAACTAAATAGACATTAATAAGTATTCATTGGGTCAGAAAGTCAGTCAACATCATCTAAGATCGGATAGCTGTATTATCAGTATCCTGCCTAAGACCAGAAATCCCAGAATAAATGTTAACTAACAAAGATAGTTGGAATGTTTTGGTACTACTTCACCTATTATTTGTGTCACGAACCGCTACTGCCCTACACTCTTATCATTAGCCCGAAGAACAGTATAACTCATACTTAAAATTCAATAAGAAGCAGACAAGGGGTTTTATATCCACAGCCTAAGCTAAGGTACTGTAGCAACAGGGGAAGAAGAAATTGAAAGTGGTTAAAATGGCGCCAACAGCTTTCAAATAAGAGCATACTGAAGAAATGAACAAATACGACGTGTTATGTCGACTTAGTCTGTAAAGTATATAATTTGAGTTAGATGACGTTCATGTAATGGAAGAGAAATATCACTCTTAACTAGAGACGAAATAATATGTGTTTCACTGTGTGTCCAGTGGTCCTTCCGAGTACATTATGGTTTGGGTTCAACTGAAGGCTTGGGCCAGATTACTGAAGTTTCGAATCTTCGGATATATACTCATTATTACTATGTTCAAATTTTGGTAATTTAGGCCATCATCTTGTCTCTTTGTCTAAATATTCATATGAGCAACATATCATCGAAATAAAAATAACAATACTAACATATTTATATTTTGGTTTTATTCTAGCAATTTCCCCAACATGGAGAAATTAGAAAAGGGTCCAAAAGAAGTCTTTACTCCGGATATCCAAAAGGTAAGCAACTTTACTTCTAATTTGTAATTTTTATGGTAGTCGAACTTGATTTTTAGAATTTATTAGATGGTCTCCTCGATAGTTTAAAGGATAGTCTTATGGTATCCTGAGAATTGAACAGTTAGCTAAAATAATGGCATATATGCATATATTTCCTTATAGTGATCACCACTGCATACATTGCTTTCTATAAACTGCTTAACAGAATATCGATTTTTGCATATAGTAGACTAAATTAGCTAAGCGCATGTGTGTCATTGATAACCTCTGTGGTCTGTTCAAGTTGGTAAGGACAGAGACGTTGATTCACACATTGCTGTGCTGCATCCAAATATGTATACAAATGCAAGCAATTCGTATGTTTTTTGAAAGCAGCACGTTGTTTGAAAATTTCCCGAAAGATATGGTCATTGCCTACAATGTTCTGCCTCAGTAGGTATCCCTTCACTACTAGAAGTTCTTCTTTGGACGGAAGGGGGATTCCTAGTGATGACAAGTACTTCACTTTTTCAAGATCAAAGTCATAAACACTTCCAATTGCTTCCATCAGTTCACTATTTTCATCAAATCTCGACTCTAACTCACTGATGATAATGTCTATGGTTTCATAAAACATCCTTTTTTAGAAAATTTTGTGGGGACTCGGAAGAATGGCCTGGAATAGTGTCAGTAATAACGAAATCATCCATTGTCACATTCGTTCTCTGTCGCTTCATTTCAGGTTCAGTTTCTGAACCCCTTTTCACGTTCAATAAAACATCCACTTCTTTCATCAAAGATTCAAACTGCTCTGGACAACGAAGGTGACAAATCTGCTTTCTGACAGACTGAATGATGATTATTGCATCTGTCAAACTAGTGTTACGACTCTGTAGAACTTTATCTGCAGGATCCAT
>JAGDQP010054863.1:0-13255 GCA_022664845.1 Lepisma saccharinum
GCTCACTTCAACCCTAATTAGTTCAGAATTTTCGAAACCATCTAGACCAATTCATACATCAACAACAAGAATATTACCTTACAACGACATATGAAATCTAGTTTAATTCTTACCAGATTCGAGATACAAGTCAAATATATCGAAAACATTTGCGATATATACCAAAATAGTTAAATGTGTCCCGCAAATCGCTATAAAATCTTTAAACTCCTACATGAGCGAGTAGTGGATCAGATACAACGAAAACAATGATGCGTAAATTAATTAACAATGATGGATTCCATTTTGAGACATTTATATCTGTCCTGCATGTTTCGCTGACCTAACCTATAATTTGTAAAAAAAAAACACAGGAGAAAGTGTTCCACTAAGCTAACTTTTCTTACAGAAAATGTAATTTAATCAAGAAAGAAATGTCATAATCGAATCCACGCGCATTTACGTTCGAGGAAAAGCTTGTATGTTGTAACACACCATCCTCAAGCATCTAACTGAACCATAGAACGTTACGTCATATCATAAGTAAAGGACGATAGTGTTGTCCCTCAAATCCGATGCAAACACATGACATCTGATTGAGCGTGAAAAGGTATGGAGATCTCCAAAATTTAAGTTGCTAAGGACCATAGGGAGTGGAGCTAGGGAAAGGAAACAGTTAAGGTGGCAAAACTAGAGAAAGGTTGGATTGACGGTGAAGATGAATATCGTGCAAAGGGGGAAAGAAAACCAACCAAAAGAAACATACCAACAATAAGAAGGGCATCGAGGACTAGCAAAGACACAGTGTTTCAGCTCTGCAGAAAGTTGAGATATCGGATATAGCACAAGATAGCAATTCAGGCACAAGAAAAAGTAATTAGTAACACAAAATACAATAGGGAAGACTGTAGACACATGCGTGAAAAGGGTGAACAATAGGGATTTTTTTTTCTCAAATCCAAAAACGCCTGGGGTGGCAAAAGTTGCCTAATAAGCTCTGTAACTACATGCAAAATTTGGACAAAATCGATCAACACCTTCTGTCCCTACATCGTTGTTCCACTATCGTATATAATGGACCTCTTGACCGTTTTGGGATATGATTTTTTTGTTTGCAAATCTACAGTTATTGTTGATATACCTATATCTTTGTATTAAAAGCTACATAAACAGTGTTGCAAAAAAGGAAGAAAGTATTCTTAACTCTTGATCTGTTTTCTAAAATTTCACTTTTATTTATTTATGAAAATGTTTCAAAAATAGATCAAATACGATAAGAAATATATTCGGACTGGAATACAGCGTTTTAAACATAACGATATACTTATTTTCAAAAATATTTTTTTATGAAACTAAGGGCAGAGTAGGAAGTACTTGAAGGCCTTTTAAGAGTCCTTTGTTTTGAAAGCCAGCATAATGTTTATTCCGAATAAATCTCGCTTTTGCTTCAGTTTCGGAACACAATATTTCGTGAGGTATTCCAAAGATCAATTGCTACTACAGATACGTGATGAGACCTATCCATGACAGTTCATAACGAAGTACAGAATGACATAATCAACCAAGAATCCACCCCTGTCATACAATACAAGTGCCCTTTTTAGCATTCGTAATGGAAACACTAACTGTGTGCTTGCTAAACTTTACTCTAGTGCTTAAATTTAATATAGTAGAAAAAATACGTCATGTGTTTTTACCAAACATGAATCTATAAAAAAAATGCTATTATTTCCACGAAATTTACTGCATTATGTTATTTAAGGAAGGACGTAAAATACTATAAAATGTGAGACTAAGAATGCGACTAACTTTTTCAGGAAGTTGCGAAGAGCTTCAGGTACTGGTTTGATGGAATGACACAATACGTTTCGCTAGAAGGCTGTACGTTTGCTTTGAGCATCAGTAAAACATTGCTTTGAGGATTGTTTTACAATCATTAAAAGTGACATTTCTCTCTAATACTAGGTCGCCATTCTATCTGTAATTCTAACTTACTTAAAACACAGGTATTTTTATTCTGAATGATGGAGCTGATTCCACTGATTCAATGAGATTCCAGATCAAATTTCAGAGAAGACTTGGAAGCTAGGGTGTTGTGCCTCAGCCGATTTTGCTGACATTATATACAATATTTGCCTCTGATCTTTATTATTGTCATCATGCGTTATGAGTGAACATCATACTGTTAATTCAGACACCGATTTCTTGATTATAAAAAATGATATTAAATTATATAACGAAATCTCTTCTGAGTTTATATCCTGGTTAAAAAAAACCTTACAGTGTTGAAACCGTGATATACACGAATCTGTATTTACGGTACTACTAATATATCTACATTTTGAGATGTCCTCGAATTCACAAACAATTGATTTTAAGCATAAAGTGTTATCATTTGATTTTAATGTAATCAATAAACATGTGTGTTGTATATTATACATTAAGTTACTGAAGGAGCTAGCTGCTAAACAGTATAGCGGTACGTTCAATGTAAAACTTGTGAGCAACCACAACCCTGACTTGTTAATTCTACGTACATTTTATCACCAAAATTGGGGATTGCGGTAAGAAATATTAGTTTTGTGCAACTTACTTCATTAAACGGCTTTTCATTGTCTCTTTACTTCAAATTCTAAACATAGTAGGGTTGGGTTCATTCGAACCTGAAATTATGTTGCCACACGGTTACTCGCAGTTTTATATTATATGCAGAATTGGAGCTGGGTAAAATACAAGATTATACGCAGAGTGTTTAGTTATATTTGAGATCATGAGATGTGTACTCCATAACTACCTTGCGACTACTGTATATACCTTATCATTCAAAGTAAATCATGACAGAGTATAACCTGATGCATCAGGTGGATGGGAGCTCTCTGATTGTTGCCATTTTCGCAGAACACGGTGGTTTAGAGATTGAGATGTTTATAAAAGTTGACAGTTCATTTGTGTACAAAGTGCAAAACAAGGTGGAGGCTTCAAGAGGGAACGTGGGATTAGTATTGTCTCAAAAACGGCATACCCAACCTTCGAACACTATCACAATATTCGAGTTTATACAGCACATGCATTACTGATGATAACCAGGGAAATTCCATGAGGACCATCGCGGTGAAACTCCATGTTTTTCAGAGCACAATCAGGCTGGTGATGGAAGACGACCTGAACCAAAAGTTGTATGCAATGAGTAGAGGTTTGTTTGTGAGTTTACAGTAAACTTACCTGTTCCGTTAACCAACAAGGTAAACAATGAAACAGAACATGACATGATCTGTTTCTTTCTCTGATGAGAAAATCTTCGGTCAGCTCCAAATGGTGAACTAACGAAATGACCAGTTGTTACGTGCAGTTCCTTGAAATTATCCCAGGGTTGTAAACATTAGGTTTCTGACAATGGTGTTAGGAATGATGAATAGCAAGGAACTATTAATGCCACTCCAAGTCCTTCAGCAATGTCTTCACGTTATTATTGTTGCCTACATTGTGCGATAAGGCAATTTTAATCTGCGGATAGACGGCGTGACCAAAATATTATAGTAAGCATTTCAGCAACATTTTGTAACTGCTCACAGGGTTAATGATACTTATCAGTGGCTGTCCTAAAATGTCCACGATCAGGTAACACCAAACGTGTTGAGCCCGTACTCAATATATTTAAATTCCATGAACTAATAATATATGTCTAGCACTTTTGAACGTGAGAGTAATAAACATGATAATAAGATCACCTCTTCTGCACAGACCACCATTGTTGTTTGCTTTTGTACTCACATACCAGTACATACCCAAATACCCTATGCACCATGTACATAAATAAATAAACTCATATGCAAGTATGTTGTCAGTCAGTAAGTATAATTTCAGTTTTAAATAATGCATAATACGGAGACTTAACCCTAACAAACGTACAAAATGAGAAAAACGACTTGTTTCAATATAAAAAGATAGCAATAAATACTATTAATTTTAAAGACATATATAACAAATTCAGATAACATAAGAGTGCTGAGAATTAGTGAATACTGTAGATAAAATATAACTCATACGAGCATACCTCATACTGACTGGCATTAGAAACAAGAAATATCAGGAAGAGTGGAAATTCTTGAATTAAAACGAACGCTCCATAAATAAAAACAATCAATGCTACTTGACCATTTAAAGAAAAAGCAATCAATGAAGGGAGGATTCACGTTAATTTCCATAAATATAGAGTGTTCAATTTGTAGTTCGTGTAGGTAGTTTTATCAAATTACATATAGGCTCTTAAATTTATGTAAATGGTTCATAAACCATGACACTCCACACTTCTACCTCCTACTCCCATACTCTCTTCAAAACATGATATTCTACGAATAATCATGATATTCCCAATGAGTATATATTCTATAGGTACTGTTTTTTTTGTTATTTCTATTCATTTATTTCATAACACGAAAGGGAATTCTGAAATCCTAGCCACAGGAAACCTAGTTGCAAAACTGTTTCTTCTTTCGTATTTTTGTTAATGATTCGAAAGTCTCAACAACGCGTTAGACAAGTAAGATTTTATTTACAATATATTTATTTACGCCCTAACAGAATATCCTGGATTCATTCTTTGAAAGAATAACTGTCGTTTGCTTCCGCTAGAATTTTACTGTAAATTGAATTGTATTTATTTATGACCTATAGGCATCTTAGGATCAAGCAAGAAATTCCAGGTTACATTGTTTAAAAATGACTGCGGAGAGAAGTTTATGATAAAAAAAATATTTCTTTCCAATTATTAACACCATGAGTAAGATAAAAAATTTTTTTATATTTAACACCATGAGAGACAAATACACATCCTTTATTCCTAATTTATGGTCTAACATAACATATCATTCATCATACTAATGAGAATACATAAGTTATGTAGATTTATAGAAGAAAACCATTTGCCTTAAGCCAAGATATGTACGGGGTAAATAGACAAAACCATTCTAACTTGTTCATGGTAGTTTAAGACTAGCAAGAAAAAGCTATTACCATCAGTGGAATCATGATTCGAACCAAGATGTTTTATGTTAGACTTAAACAATGTGCTCTCAGAGGAATAGCTTGTGTTTGACACACAAAGCACTTACCCTTGGTTAAGGTAGGTTAAGAAAGCAATTTCACATAACATGAATAAATTTTATAAAAAGACGAAGAACAGTACTAGCAACTATGTATAAAACAGAACAGACCACACAAATAAACGAATCTCTTCTGCGTTGGGCACGCACAATGTTCGGTGAATGGAGCACATGGAGATTGCGCTCCACATATTCTCGACTTACTCCACGGAGTCAGTTGGGGTGGTTAGTCCAATGATCGACAATCTTTATCTCCTAACGTGCTATCAAGTGTCATGGACACTATGGTACACAACTTGATAGGAGGCTGAGTGAACCTCGGGCGCTAGACATGAGAGTAATAAATACAAGTCATCAACCTCTAAACACTGTAAGTTACTTACATTCTTAATATTTTTAAAAATAATTCTTCTCAGATATTCACATACATTTCAATAGCATTTGCAATATCACTATTTTTAAAAGTTGGAACCAAATCGAAGATTGCACTTTCTACTGCTTTAAATGCAAATTATATTTTTGAAAGATATTTATTTGCTTTATTAACATAAGGAAGACTGAGAGCATGTCTAATATTAAGGTAACAATGGATTGCGACCATAATGCTATTTGGTCGTTATGGAAGAATAATGGTTATTGTTTCCTGCATGGAACAATCAAAACGTGCTTACCCTGAGGTTACCTAACTGTATATACATGGTAACATACTAGGAACTTAATACAATATTTTGAGTTTTTAGAAACTAACCAAACGCAGGAAAAGATGTAGATTGCATTCCTGAGTTTAAAACAAACTTTGTTTTCTAAAATACAACTGATAGGAATAATTATTCCCAAATAGCAACTTACTTTGTTCTATGTAAAACAACACATGTATCCAATGGCTGTACTTTTGGACGGGAGTAATGCCGGAATGAAGAAACCTTACGATTAGATCAATATTTGTTTTAAAAAGTGACGACAAAATTTACCTGTAAACAGCGCTCGCACATTCTTTCGAAAGAGATGAGGAAGATGAATTATTGCAATGATTCACTTTCATTTTCGCAAGGTAAGAAAGGATACAGTTCCCTCGTACACGAAAGATTAGAGCTCCATTTTACACATATCACAACATACCAACACGAAGATCTGTATCATGTATCATGTATTATTGTACTTCAAACAAACTGTGAGGAGTTGTGAAGTTCTTTTAAGGGCGAAAAGGTGGGATCGATACGTGCTTGGATGGTCCGTACAGAAAAGTAATGTATACTATATCGAAACTCTATATTAAATGAGTATTTAGCTCTTTCGTCGATTCAACGAGGATACTATAGTAGCAAGGATTTATACTTCCAGTTCCCAAAGTGATCTAATGAAGCTATGTATCCTAGGCGACTGAAGAAATGTGAACTGAACTGAAAGTTTTATTGCAAATGTCAGGCTATTAGGAAATAGTATTTATTAAAATTAAATATAATTAATTATAAATAAATAGTATTTTGTGAACTAAAATATCAGATAATTTTAATTATTCCAAATTACCTTCTATTTGTGAAACATCAATTGAGATTGATATTAAAACATAAAACAAGATAGATCCACAATGGGAGGCGCCAACTACCATGCAATCATACAAAAATCCGACCATTCGTGGGGACAGACATGTATTCCGATCAACGAAAAACAGCACCAACGAAATAGTCATAAAGTTAAACACATGAAATAAATGCGTTACACTTTCGCCGTCAGGAGAAAAAATAATTTACCCAAACTTTGAAGCGATTTTTCTCTATCTCTATTCAGATCAAAATATCTGTTTCCGGGTTTTCTTTCGATACACTATTAAATGCTGCTAAGCATTTTCTGATATGAAATTCTCAAAATTGTAATTATCCTTTGTCAGTTTAAGAATTTGATGGATCTTCCTTGTCACTGGAGAAACCCTGGTACTAGAATGCTCTTCTAGTTTAACCCGTTACATATTCATGGAAATTTTCTAAGCTTCGATTGAGCTTAGGCTGCAGCAGAAAGTATTCTATAGAATTGCCAACAGTAGAGTTTGCTTTAATATTTTTAAGATTACTTTAGTGATCGATTGTATTAAAGTAGCAAATTAATGTAACTTTTAACTAAAAAATTTGTTTGTACAACTTGTTAATTTTTTACTAATCAAACGTCATGTTTATGGTAACATGTTGAAAAAGGCACGGAGAAATTAATCGAGGAAATAAACCAAAAACCCATCTCCCAGTTGCTATACGTATGTTCTACCTAACTCAGTTCACCAAACTTGGGCAATCAGAGTCAACGTCGCAACATATTATTGGTATGCGCTGGAGGCAGAGAAATGCTCTATATGTGCAGATGTTGGTTATTCTGATTGTACAAGAACAACTGACAGAGCAGTCGACCGGTAACTGTTATTTACCTGCTAAAATCCCGACCATTGTAGCACTCCACAATGAGAGCCAACGTAAATATAAAGATATTAATAAGATTTCGCCTAAGCCAACATTCGTCAAAGGCTTTAAATAATATAGTTCAAATTAGTAATACTATACGCATAGCACATGCGGACGTTGAAGTGCACAAACAAAAAATACAATTATTCACTGACTTGTATATATAAGAATATTCAAATAGTGTTCTTTTTGAATTTGACTGAATACTTTGGGAGAAATTGCATTGTAAACTTTTAATTATCATACACAGCCATTTTTGTGTATCACAACGCGCCTAAATGCAGTCGCTTGAATGGTATAATAAGTCGTTTATAGTAGACAAAGGTTAATAGGATAACATTTTCATCTTTTGAGATTTTCGTACTTAATAAACGATCGAATAGCAAATTCTTCCGAAGTATTCGGAAAATTAAAATATAACAACTTTTCGTAAACAGAATGAATGTAACTTTCAAATAATGTGCCACTCAACCCATGTTGCCATTTAAGAAAATTGAAAGTTTTGGCACTAGACCACGAAAGATTGTTCGGTATGTTCAAATTTATCACAATAATATTCCTGGCATTCCTCGTCTACTGTTTGATCAATTGTTGAGGGTATTTGTAAGGTTTAATAGGGTACAATCTTACATTTTTTGGAGAAATTGCTGTGTATAATAAGTAAGTTTACAACGCAATTTATCTTAAAGTATTGAGACAAATTAAAAAATAAGACTATTTTTGTAATTAGAATCGAAGTAGCTTTCAAATGATGTTCTACTCGAACCACGTTACCCTTTATGGAAACTGAAGAATTTGAAACTAGACCGTGGAGGATGGAGCACCACACTAAAAATTGTCAGAATATTTCGTACCCCTCGAAACCATAATTGACGTTTTATGGGATTTATTTAAACAAACCACTCTACTACGAGATAAAAGGGTTTCAAACATTTAAATGTACCACCTCGTACATATTCCATATGCACATACATATTGTAACGTCAAACGCTCAACTTTGTCCATTGAATGCAATTCTCTCTGTGTGTGTGTGTATATATATATATTACTTTCGCCACATTGTAACGGTAACCTGCACAAACTCCAGCAGTGTTACCTTTGTCAGTCGTCAGACAAAAATCTTTAGAGTTCTTTGGCCTGACACCAAAAAGGCTACCTTATCTATTGAAGCTTTCCAACACAATTGATTGAGTTGTAAGGAGTACATTGCTGTAAGTAAAGATACTGCATGGATTCGACGATTAGACGCGCAACTGAGAATATCTACTGCTGTCACTGCTGTGTGGTGTGGTGAATACGTGTTGAGAAGGGTTAAATTGTGACAGACTTTTTAAGTGCACATTCGACATTTTGACATAATACACTTACATACATATACACTACATATTTTCTTACACTATACAATTTTCTGTTGCAGTTTTCTCTTTTTGACTCCCCATGCATCAAGTATACGTTGTTTCCCCATTTTCTCACACCTCTTTATAGAGGTGGCGAGCCCATGAATCACGTACAATACTTTAATCTTATATTATATTCTTTATAACTTTTTACTATATTCATATTTATAACTTTTTCACGATTATATTTATTCATTTTTATCAATTCAAATATATACTTTTTAACAGGCCAATAGTCTAAACTGACTAAGGCCTTATTCGCTCCAAGGAGCGTTTTAGAATAGAATAGAATAGAAAAGGTACTGCATAATTGCGTAACAGAAGAACGAAAGACATCTACAACACAAGTTTTCTGCAGACTGTGAACATGCATATAAACAATCCCCTTGCATTTTTACTCACATTTTTCAATTTCTACATAAGACACTTTCTGATGATATTGACCACATGATTTATATTTTGCTGGTTTAAATATAATGAAAATCATTTACCGTCATTTGTTATTCCAGAATGGACGGTTGTGAATATTCTCATTCACAAATTTAATATATTTGTTCATGTATTATTTTTACCAATCATACATTGCGCTTACAATGCCACCATAGAAGATGCATTGAGTCTGATATTAATAAGTAATGTCATAGTACATGTGTCAATTAAATACATTTAAAACAAACGTATGATGTATATGATGAATTTACCACCACAGGCATTTAATTAATGTGACCTTTTAAACTTGACTGTGAAACGCCCCCAACCTAAGATCCCAAAAGAGGATCACACAGAGAAATAAGGTCGCCAGGAGCCTAGAGTACCCACGCAACGCATCTAACCTAACCTCTAGCTCCAAACATTTTCTACACCCCAGACGAGCGGCGCAGAAAAGCCTTCCAGATTTAAGAATATCTGTGAAAGAGGATTCCAGATCCTTGTGATCACTGTAAAAAGAATAATTTAGATCGAGAGAGGAAATACCGGTAAGGCGACACCTCCAATCTTTTAATTAGATCGTCAGTTCATACTCTGAAGTACCAGCTGGTCCAGATAAGCGACAGATTAAGAAAGAAAAACGCAAATCTTTACTTGGGAAATAATCTCAAACGATAATACTCATATTGACACATACTGTGTCTTTACTCACTTCGAAATCTACAGGGTGGCAAAAGACCATGTCTTACCTTTACCTTAGTAGGGCCCACACCTGTAGTTTGGAATCGCAATTCCTGAAATAAAGACGAACGAACACCAACGAATGACGGTCGCTACTCAATCTAAACGTCGTGTCATAACGCACAAATGCAAATAATATTTATTCACACAAATCACATGCTGGAGTTACTTCATATTTCAACGCAGAAATAACCAGAAATTCAATATATAGTTCCTTTCCCAAGTTATCACATCTCAGCTGGCGAAAGAATCCAACCACTGGTCTACGGATTTATGAACCAACCTAATCTAATTAAAACGCATCACTCAAAACGATAAGTTTACCGAAACACAGAAATAATTTAGTATCAATTGCTGTCAACTTCACGTAACGATTAGTAGCTAAATTCCAATGAATATCATGGTAAACATTAAATAACTCATTGCACATCATAAATATTACTAAACACTGTATGAGGATTATCAACTAATGCCTTAAATCGTACCTAGTTAACTGAGAGGTTTCTATACTACGTTCACTGAACATAAAAACAAGATTATTTGAAGAAATATAAACATTTCAGAATTACAATTTATAACACTGAACTTACATAATGCACGCTTTCGGATATGATAATCTTATAAGAATCTGAACAGAATTACCGTGGAGTTGATGGAACAAACAAATTTGAATGATCTATCTGGTATACATTGAATTAATTAAGCAGAACTGAAAGTTAGTTTGTCAAATATAAATGTCCATAAGTTCTATAATAATTAATAAATCTTGCTGACATTTACACAAAGTATTCCGAAAACATTGTTATATAATTTAGAAAAGTTTTATCACAGCAATACTTACACGAAAAAAGTTTTTGTCCAAAATACATCGTATAGAAAGAATCAATTTAGCTCTATTAAATGCGTGACGTCATTACAGATGATTACTATATTATACAAATAACGTTCTGAATTTAATCTTGAAAAAAATGCAAAATGAGGTTATAAAATATGACTTTTTATCGGAGAATAGTGGCTGAAGTTGAAACTAAGATTAGATAATCATGTCGTATTATTTAATTTACTATTGACATTAAAAACGGTACGCAAAGATCGTCGAACAGACATTTTTCTAATTTGACTAAGTAATGAACATATGCGGTAGCCATCAACATGGCTAACCGGGAATTTCGAATGGATTTGGAAACTGGAGAGGAGAATTTGGCATATGATTATTGAAATCTAACGATCCGATACTTGTAATGTAAGAATTCGGTTAATAGCGGCCCCATACTGAAATTTAGAGGCAGGAAGCCGAGTGTTTTGGTAGTCGGCGAGAACGTTTACAAAAATTTTATTTTTTTAAAATAAATTGTAGTGCTTTGCTCAGCTATTATTTTATTTTACCTTTGAAATTTAGAACATACTGTAAATTTTGCCAAATAATCTCAAAACCAAAATATTAATTTTAATGAGGTGAAAATTTCGAAATTATGTCGCCGCTGAAAAGTCCTGGTAGCACTTGTATCGGTTTTAATTCTTCTTAATACGAATAATATATATTTTACCGGAATGGATGATATCCATCGAAACATTTTCAGAATATTTACAAAATTTGGCGTTTATATTTACCACTCGTAGGTAGGGCTTAGGATGTACAGATGACGGAAAGCTCATACGTCTATTCTTCTAGTCATTAAAATTGGAACTGAACTAACATGGCGTGGGAGAGCAGTTCTCCCAGCAAACGGAGAAGAAGGCTGATTCACACCAATCAGCAAAGACCAAGTCACGAAGCACTGACTAGGGTCCAATCAAAAACAAGCACTAGATCCAAGTCATTGCTGCGCGACTAACGAAAACCTGGATGGATAACGGTTAAAATCCAAAGCAAAACTTAAAACGAAACACGCTCAAAGAGTCTAAAACCAACCAAAGAGAATGGGCTAAGGAGAACACACAAAAAGGAAACAAAACGTAGACTAAGAAAATAAAAGGGGGGATAAAGTAAATAAAATGGAACAGCAACTAGGCTGTTACAACTGTAAAATCTGAAGATCTGAAAGAACAATCATATTTAATCAGAATTTTGTACTTATGGACTTAGATCCCCTGTACCCAGGGAATTGGTTGGAATGTAGAAATAAAGTAAACCAGAGCCTACGATGAGCACAAAAAGACGTTTTGTTACTAAGCAAGTGTTTTGAAAACTCAGGAATAAACCAAGACAGTTTGAGTTTGAACCAATGATATTCATTCAGAAAGACTCATACTTCCTAACTGCGCCATGGGTTTCCGATAACCAAATAATTGTCAACATATCAACTTTGTGCAAATAATGGTATTCCATTTGCGTACAAAGAACAAGAAAGATCTATGTCTATAAAAATTAGCAATAAATGTAATATACTGGTGAAATAAAACTATTAGTTTCATATTACTTGCTTATACATTTTTACACAAATTTATGTTCCGAAACTAATATTTAAATTATTCGTTCATGAAAATAATGCAAATCCCTACTATGTTCAATCGGATATCAGTCTATAATCTACAAAAATACTTTCTCTTTCGGTAGAAATACATATTGACTTGCGCGTTTCCTACCCTGTTTAGTAAAACATAAACATTTAAGACAATTAACTTCAAGTTGGGTGTAAGAAACGAAATATAAAATGAAATATGATTTAAAATTTCCAATAGGAACAAAGTAATTTATCCCTGGGAGGAAATTTTAACTGCACCTTAAAACAAAATAAATCAGTTTTCTACAAAACCTAGAAAACATTTGCAGAAAACAAATCCTTTGTAATTGCCATTATAAATTAATATGGGCTGATGTTATGCATGGAATTTTAATTTTGTATTCTGTCACACAAAAGCTGAAAGGTACCGTTCAAAATGGATGGATATTGTCTAGTGTCTGTCTCTTTTACTAAGAAAGGAATGGCTGAAAACAAAATTCTGTTTTATTACTCCATAATTAATGAGTAACTTTCCGTCGTTGCTTTGTCAAACGGAAGTAATTTAATTTGCTGTCAATTTGTGTTCTAATAAATTATACTTATACTTATAGTTCTAATAATTATATTCTCAAAGATGCAATAAATTGTGTTCTGTATTTTGGTAATTTAAAAATGTAATTTTCTTAATTTGAGGAAACACTAAAATAAGCGAACTC
>JAGDQP010054865.1:0-12352 GCA_022664845.1 Lepisma saccharinum
ATCTCCTCGTATAGGTCTTCGACTTCCTCCTCCGGGTGCGAGGTTGTTGGAGCGTACACTTGTATAATTTCCATACTGTATCTCTTGTTAATTTTTATTACTACCCGTGCGATTCTATCTGAAATTCCTTCAATTTCTGTGATTCGTGACTTCAGGTCTTTATTAATTATAAAGCCAACGCCTGTCGCTTTTCCAGTTTCTGTTCCTTTGTAGTAGAACGTGTGCCCTGACGGTAGTTCCAACTGTTCTTCATTCTTCCTCCACACTTCTGATAGTCCTATGATGTCCCACTTAATCCTCTTAAGTTCATTCTGCAGTTCTTCTAATTTGTCCTCTCCTGCAAGTGACTTACAGTTGAGGGTCGCCACGTATAGGTCCGTTCGAGTTGCCGTGTCGGTGTCCTGGCAGTCTACAGTCCAAACCCGGGCATTTTGACCCTCTGACTTCCTGCAGGACTGACCGCTGCGTATGTATGTGTGTGTGTGTGTGTGTGTGTGTGTGTGTGTGTGTGTGTGTATGTATGTATGTATGTATGTGTGTGTGGGGGGGGGGTTCACTGTCGCAGTCAGAGATATTGGAGAAATTTACAGATGAATCATGAAAAGGAGAAAATTATATTTATTTATTGCATATTATTTATTTTTTACTACATTTATTAGACTACAGTTTGCTATTTTCTGACGTCATCTTCTACAAAGTTAGGCTTTTCTCCTTCTGGTAGCACTATCGTTTGTATTGGCAAAGCGAGAGAGTATACAGCATAAATGACCGTGTTAATGCAATAGTTTTTGGTGTCGCAGGGCGGTCATTACTTATTTAGTTTCTGATTAATCAACAAAAATAAACTGTTGATATCGCTAATTCAACACAATGGTTATGTTGCTAATGTTGATTCAGCACAAGGAAGAGTATCATACACAGTGTTGAGTCACTGAAATCACACAATAAACAGTGTTGATTTACGGTAACACAGAAGAGCGATGAATTAATACAGCTCTCTTCTTGCAGTGTACCAATTTCGGCATTTATGGAAGGGGGCAATTCCCAGGTAGCTACAGATACTTTCCCAAAACATTATTCCTTTTCTACTTTCTGGGGGAGAACGTGCTAATAGCTTACTGAATGATATAAAAAAAATAATTAAAAATCAGCATTTTCAAATTAACGTAATGGAATCTGAAATCAGAACAAAGCAAAGAAATTTCTAACGTCGAGTTATCACTGATGCCGGAAAGTAACATATCCAATATTTTTGAATAGCTATGTCTTACTACCTGGCGCGTTAGAATTCATTGTTCTTTACAATGGAAATAATGCAGTTTCATCAATGGCTATTAGACAACTTGAAGTCACAAAGACAGAGATGCCATAACATTGTCAGACATAGAGGACTATCAATAATTCAGTTAAATTTAAAATTGTGAGTAATAGTACTTTCATCAAATATTGTGTTGGATGTCGAACATTACAGAAGGAACATATTTTAACAAATGTTAATAGATAATTCATGTGTAAGATTTCCTGTAGAAGAAGAGGACTGTTAAGTAAATGTTCTGTTGTGGATGAGTTATCAATCACGGCCAAATGAAGCTACAGAAAAAAAAATGTACTTGGATTGGATAATTATTTCAGAACTGATGTACAGGAGTCCTGAGGAGCTGCAGAAATTTCATCGGTTAGAGATATTGCGAATTTCCACGCCACGAAACGAATGCAGATTTGCTCTCATGATTTTACATAGAACTAGTATTAGAAATATACTGGGCTGGAAACATTGTTTAATGTATTTTTTATACACGGCATTGGCCTACGGTTAGATAACCTTAAACTAGAGTAACTTGCTGCATCCTGGCCACTCTTCAGCTAAGGTGAATTAACACAAAAAATTAGCAAGCCAATAGGAAAGGAACCACCTTCAGTTTCGTTTCGTATCGGGGTAGCTATGTGGTGGAGCCCTTACTTTTGGTGCCTGGGGTCCACGTTTCGATCCCGACTCGTGCCATGTGGCTGACAAACACCGTGTGCATGGGTATTCTCTGTACCATCCCGTTTCCTCTCACTGTCTTCATTCCATCAATTCTCCTATCATGATCTATTCAGCTAGACCCAAAGTTACCTAAAGGCTTTTAAATATTCAAAGATTCAGTCATGGAGAAATCACAATCAACAATGGTATTTTAGAAAGTGGGTTGGACACTTCAGAATATCTATCAAATTAATTAATACATAATTTGAAAATATTTGTTATTTATGAGAAATTTCAAGTCCTGGGCTATGCCGCCTTAAGCTATGAACTGACCATTAAATATCTCGGCTTAAAGAATCAGATACAAAATTTGAAACATTTTATTTTATAAAAATTATTTTGTATTAGATGGACCCCTTTTGAAACTTTCAGTATTGTTCTTGATTTGTTCGGTATTTAAAAAAAATAAAACTAGGAGGTGTGAATACTAAGGTATTTTAAGATAAGGCTCCATAAATAATTACTTTAAAAGAATATGTATTATAATTGTATTCTTGTGTAGTATATAACTTTGTGTAAAATCTAATAATAATAACTCACGGTCATATTTAATCCACTACTGGATGAGGCCTCTCCCGAAGGGAGGAGTTGGTCTACTATTCCCACGCTGACCAGACGTGTTGGGAGAGGAGAGCCCAAGCTCTCAACTGTGATCGCCACTATCTTTTATTTACAGCAACTCGCCAATTGCATCACGATGATGGGTGGGCACCGTTTCAGCCCCCTTCGGTTTGGAAAAAAATCCTTTGGCACAGCCAAGAATCGAACACGGAACCCCACGATCAGCAGTCAACGACGGTGATCACCAGAATAGCAAGGCGGTCGTAAAATAAATATTTTATTATCTTTCTAAAAATAACTGCTACCAACTTCATAAAAAGGAATATGACTAAAACATTTACATTATAGTGCAATAATACCATTCGCATTTCTATGTGCGATGTTTTTTTTTATATATAAAGTTTGGTTTGTGGGTATAGTTTGGCGTATTTGTGAGTACATCGAATAAAATTAATATCAATAAACTAGGAAATATAACGGCAGAATCCCAAGTATCATGTTATGAAAGGCATGAAATGCAAAGCGTAAGAACATAACTAAATATATGAAGAATAATAGAAGGTTATCTGAAATCCAGGTGGGGGGCAAGTACCCCCTTGCCCCTCCCTGCCGACGCCCTTGCTATTAACTTTAAATTATCAGTATTAATGATACATCCGTATAATGATATATTTTTGAAATTTACTAACATGTTAAAACAATTATAAAACTGGGCCATCTTTGCCCAAATTGTATACTGAAGACTACTTACTTCAAGATTTATTGTAATTCCTTATTTGAATCTTTTGGAATTAATATAATACACTCATCTCTTGAGCTGGTAAAAAAATGCAGTGGACCTTTCATTAAACCTAAATTCAGAAATATTTCATTCTATCTTAATAGTGGGAAATCGATGACAATGAAAAAGTGAGTCATCTTTACCCAAGTTACTCTAAACCTAGAAGCAATATTCAAAGCACATACAGCATCTTTATTTGTCATTATGTTAAATATTTTCTTATTTTATGTGTCTTTTTACTTTAGATCCATTGTTCATGGAGCGCTTCTGTCAGACGTTCGCAGCACGAAGTACACAATGCTAAGAGAATGCGACTGGTAGCAAGACAAGGAAGCGAACCAGAAGAAGGAACTAGTACGACTCAACAACCTAGTGAATCACAAGAATCCACTCTTCCACAACTCAATCAGCCAGAACAACCCAGTGAATCAGAAGAACCCACTCTGCCACAACTCAATCAGCCAGAAGAGCCCAGTCAGCCAGAGCAACCCAGTGAATCACAACAACCCAGTCAGCCAGAGCAACCCAGTCAACCAGAGCAACCCAGTCAGCCAGAGCAACCCAGTGAATCACAACAACCCAGTCAGCCAGAGCAACCGAGTCAGCCAGAACAACCCAGTCAACCAGAGCAACCCAGTCAGCCAGAGCAACCCAGTGAATCACAACAACCCAGTCAGCCAGAACAACCCAGCCAACCACAACAACCAAGTCAACCACAACAACCCAATAAGCCACAAAAACCCAATAAACCACAACAATCCAATCAGTCTCAATCGTCTCCACAACAGCAGCAAAATGCATGGTGGTCAATCTTTTCGAACAACGGGAACCCGGGATTATGGAATTGGTTCTCCGGAAATGGATTGGGATTCGGACGTACCAACAAATTTAAAAGTAACCACTGATGTCATCCATTCTGGATTAAATACCAACCTGCCGTATTATTTGAAGGATTGATTTACTAAAGAAGTGAGTATTCGCTAGCAGTATGTTTGTATTCATATTTCGAAAATCGAATTTTGTCTGCCACAATTTCTTGTAATACAAACATAATAATAATAAATCATTTGCATTTATTCATTTGTTTTATTCTACATGTATATAAATATTCTCTGTTTTAATCTCGCTATCGGTCGTTTCTTTATTCCATGCTTTATTCTAATCAGGAGATAAAATCTAAGTCTTAAGTTCATAGACATGAAGGGATTATTTGTTGTTTATTATATCTTGAGATAAATTTTAAATACAAAAGTTAAGACAGCGAAAGAGGAAGCAATATGGAGACAAGGGAAGACAGAAGAAATAAGGTACTAAGTGCCATTTTTGTGAAAACTGTGTTTTTACAGGACTAACAATATCCGTGGTTAGACCTTATAACATTATGTAAGAATCAAAATCCCAACACATTGCTTAGTCCTTATATTGGGTGTTTATGAATGGTAAGACGTATTGTTTTATATGGAAATAAAATTTAGAAAACTGGTTTTCCTCGTAAGTAGGAAAATGGAACTTTCATGTAAGTTTGTACATATACAAGAAGTTCCAAGTAGTATGTAAAAACTTGAAATCGGAAAGTTGCGGGTGGGAAACCAAACAATAAGAAAGAGTATTGTGAGCCTTCTTGATCACATTCCTCGACATAAAGTTCTTCATTATGTGTACAAATATTGCTCTGAAAGTGTACAAGAAGCTTCTTCCGCTGCTGTTATATCTCAAAATGTGAATATTCTATTGATCTTGTACTAACACTCCTACTGCATGCTTTGATCAAAGAATTTAATCACCTTTACAACACTTTTCATAAACTTTGTTTCACAAGACGTCGAAGTTTCACATTTGAAAGGCACATTGTAAGACCGTGATTAATGGAACTTTTATCTCTCTGAGTATTTGGCGTGGTTTAGTTGTCTAAGTTGATACAAATGGATACGAACTGGAGGGTCGAATGCATTCAAAATCCTCACATAATGGCCATCCCCACTGAGGGTTCTTCAAGAATTTCTGCGCACCATTAGCCAAATACCGCGATAATTCATGAAACGTCTGATTTCGCCCACTCCTTTTTGCAGATACTGTACTGTGCTGACCTAGGGAAATTGGCGTTCAGAGACGCATTATATGGATAATTTTCTTCTTCTCTTTTAAAAAAAATGTAAAGGAAATAATTATTTTGCCAAAACGTTCAACGCCATGAAGCAGACTCGTCGTTGGTCCTCACATAGGTTCAGAAATAAGATTGTTTTCCGCAGAAGAAAGCAGGGGACTCCAAACTAAACAGCAATCGTATCACAAATGCGAAGAACAAGAATTGAAGTTGAAATGAGAATTTGAGTCATAATTATGATTTATTGTGGACAATGATGTTCGCAAGAACTCTCTGTCATTTAATGTTTGTACTTTAAAGTTCAACCTGTAAGTGCACGAGTTAGTGTAACTTTTTGTTCGAATTTAGTGATTCTGCCAATCATCTGCTGTAACATGGTATCTCTTACATGAACAAAACGTGGAAGGAAGTTTGTTATAACAAAAATGAAATATAAATTCTCATTATTAAAAACATTATAACTCGCGTACACATGAGCAAGATCTCTATGATTTGACTATATTTATATTAAAATTATATTTATATATGTATGTTCCATAAAGCCTTCTAAATCTATACCGTTCCATACCCGCATAAAGTTTGCATAAATATGAAAAATTATTGTTGGACGTCTCCACTACCCAACCCGCTAGTGCCTAATCGCTTTTCGATGTATACATATACATATATCAATCAAAATATTTATATATGTATATATTTTACCTACTGGTTTTTACACCATTCAACTATCCGTACTAAATTTAGCGCGAATGTTTTTCAACACACTATAAAAATTATTACCGCGGGTCTCCACTCCCACCCATCTTAAGATAAATAAAATAGAACAGTCGGATACACAAGGTCTGTCTGAAAAGTATCAGATCTTATTTATTTCTAAAGAAAGTAGTGAGCTTTGGATGGCAACACTGCACACAGCGGTGCAGATATCTTTCATACGCATGCCTGTTGGAAGGGGAGATCCTCGCTTGCTAAAGCATCCGTTAGGCTGTAAAAATAGCAGGCACGCTGCCTCCACTTTTTGGATTAACCTACATTCAGCCAGTTTTCGGTTGAACGTTTTACTTTCTGTAAAATTTCAAAATGCGTGTATACATATATATGAGTGTTTCAACGTATTTTATTCAATCCGAGCATTTTTAAAAGTAGAAAAGAATAAAAGGAAATATTCCTTTAAAATAAAAATAAAATAGTTGAAGTGGTCGGGTTTCGAACCAGGGTCCACGAGCACACTAGTCACACGCTCTAACCACTAGTCAGACGCTACGAAGGCAGTTGGTGACTTTGAATTTCCGAGGGAGCTATGGTTTTACTGTGAAGGAGGTTAATTATTAACACGTTTTTGATTTTACTACTTGGAATGTCTCGTGAAAAAAGGAGAGATACTTTTGCTACAGTGTAAAGATTACCTAACTTAATTTCTCTTTCCGCCAATGCAATCCTTGCCGTTCTCGGTCCACCAGTGAACTGTTTACTGTTCACAGTGTAAAGGTAATATAAACAGTCAAAATGGCGGGGCGTTCAGTGACAAGCAAGTAACGTTACTCCTGTTACTGGATTATAGAATATCCAACTAAGGTTTAAACTTCATCCACAGAAGTACGTAACCTCAAACTTGCCAGTTTAGCTTACATTTCGATTAGAAATTGTCCGAGTTTCAAGTGTAAAATAAGTTGAACGTTCACGGACAAATCACTTTGGCCCGTTTCAACCCATTTTCAGTTAACGTTAAGCTATTACAAAGAAAACGTTTAACTTTAAAATGGAGTTAATTTTACCAATCTTTCCACTAAAAGGCTTACACTGTATCCACGTTTAAGAGTAAATACAACAAAACGCTAATTTTCGACTTTTATTTCTCCACAAAGCGGAGTTACTTTCATCCATTTCGTGTTTCCACTTTTTACAGTGTAGTGTCGTGTTGATCTTCTTAATTGCAGTTCCAGTTGGGAAAAATGACGGAACATGTGGTGGAATAATCATACTGCATCAAGTTTAGCAAGCTATTAGCGACGATCCCATGGGCAGCACACAAATAAAACAGTAGTATAATCGATACAAAGAAAACAGTGGAAGCATCCATCAGCGCCAGACTCTCAGCGAGTTCTTTATCTACCATTGCTTTTTACATCACGAATACACATCAGAAGGACGAACAGTAATGAATGAGTACAATCTTGACGTTCACCGTCGTCTACGTGATGCAGTTCGTCGCAAGAGACCAGAGTTGTGAGCTTCACAAAACTGACATCTGCATTAGGATAAGGACCCGGTACATTCTTCGCACTTGATTTAGTCTCTCCTGGCAAAGAACGGCATTCCTATCGGTCGCCAAGGTTGCTTGTGACTTCTGGCTTTTCTATAAAGAAAATCTATACTCAAAGGTACCCACTTCGACATAAGAGAAGGCATCATGCACAACGCGATGGCGGCGTTTACAGCAGTTCCAAAAGAGGCATTCCAGGCATGCTTCCAGCAGAGCTTATCTATCTATACACCTATACCCCAAGAGAGTACTCTCATATATATTATACCAATCTACCTCGGCTACGGGCACGGGATTATCCGATACGGAACTAAAAGGCAATTATTTGATTAATATAAGAAAAGAGTGGGAAAGAAAGGTAAGGATAGCTCCTACCTGCCTGAGGTGAAGACGAGCCGGGGCCAAGAATAGATGGAAGATCCCGTCTGCCTAGAATAAAGACGAGCCGTAGCCAGGAATGCGTCTATCTGCCTAAGGTGAAGAGGAGCCGACGCAGGGAATAGGTTGAGGGCCTGAGGTGAAGACGAGCCGGGGCCAGAAATAGGTTGAGGACTCCTGTCTGCCTAAGGTGAAGACGAGCCGGACCCAGGGATGCGTCTACCTGCCTAAGGTAAAGAAGAGCCGACGCAGAGAATAGGTTGAGAAGTCCCGCCTGCTTAAGGTGAAGACGGGCGGAGGAACAAGGTGACGGCGGAGATAGGTCAGCCAGGTTGAGGAACAAGGTTATAACGTAGGTATCAATAAAGCAAGGTTATAAGGAAAGACCAATAAAGCATAAGACCAATAAAGATTATGGTCGTAACGGAGACGCAATCCTTCATACTCAGTTTGCAACGGAACTGGTATGATTCCTTCCAACCTGAAGTACTCAGTTTGCAACGGAACTGGTGTTTCCCCCTAAACATAAACCCGTTCTCGACACGCAACAGAGACGGAACACTTCCTTGTCACAGTTTGCAACTTAACTGGTGTCATTCTTTACTGCACTAAGTTTGCGACGGAACTGGTGCAGGACTTAAACCTGCTTCTCTGAGGATTGACCATCAAAGAAGAAGAAGGCGATCAAAGTTTCTATAAACTCGCTACAGTCCCGGGTTCGGGACACTCATTTTATTAACTTGTAAAGCACTTTTACACAAGTTTATAGTAAACTGGTTCTGGGAGAAAACACAATCCCGTATATCGCTTCACTCTACCTATTATACATACGGCATATCAAAGGAAGATTACGTGGTGGAGGCGTCGGGTAGAGTGAATTTCTATTGTCTATCCCAGTAGCCAAATGCCAAGTTTGGTGTAGATACGGCCGATGGTATAGGGAGTTATCTGAAACGCCATTTTATTAAAATTTTGAAGTTCATTGGCAACACTGACCACTTGGGCGTTCAAAGAAACGAGATAGATACAGTGGATATTGATCCAATACATTCAACATAGAAACGACACATATATAGAAGATATCCACTAGAAATGGAATATCTGCAAGCTTGTATGAATGTATGGTGCAAGGCTCTAAGCCTCATCTCACAGTGTGAAATACATACATTTTCCAAAATGGCCTCCAGAAAGATTCTCCCGTAACTTATATAATGATTATTGAATTTATTGATATACAATTGTCGTATATACATAAATTTAATTAAATTATGAACTTTAAACATATCTTTATTAAAAATACATTTTGATATCAATAGTATAATTTTTGGTTTCCTTGTACACGAGTTACAGTGAGGAGTCGATCTGGACTCCATTTTCTAAAATGGCGGTGGTTTTCGATTCTGGTGTACCTTCAAAATACATTATTTTTGTTTCTATGACTGAGATATATGAAATTTTGTGGAATTTGCATCATCTTTCAGTCCATAGCACCCTTTATTGGAACATTTTAAGTCAGATGATGGTTACCATTCGGCTATTTTGAATTACGTCATTACTGAAAAACCGTGGGTGTGAGAAATGGCCACCCAAGACTTTTATGCTACTTCGCGTACATCCAATTAACCAATTCAACAAGAATTTCCTCCCTGCGATGACTTGCACACACAAATGTTACTTGATTATATTTTTTATTGCTTACTTCTTCACCTTCGGATATTGGAAGCGATATAATCGGTAGTTGGAAGAAGGAAATAAATCCAAAAATCTATTTTGTGGGAAATTAACAAAAACATTGTTAATATTTACTGAAAGGAAACCATATTTTTACAGAATATTTAGAACGGTATTCTGATCCTTGTGTATTGCTCAGATAGTTTCCAGGTATTGTATTTGTTCCTGTAAAATTAAAAAAAGTTGGTGGATTTATTTCCTTCTTCCAACTGATGGAAAAAATGAATGCTCAGTTGTAAGTGCTTAGACGTAAGTATGGAAAAATCGACCCTATAAGTGAAGAAAAACGCAATAAAATGAATGAATGGTACTTCAAATGAATCATATTTACAAGAAATGTATGCACAATGAACACTAAAGCTACGAGCATGTAAAAAATCCATATTTTTCCTTCTACCAACTGACAGAAATTTCGCGTTAGGAATGGGCAAAACTGCTATTATTCCGTAACAGTGATAGCAATAGTTGCTATACGCAAATATGATAACAATAGCAATTAAAAATAGCAATTTAGAAGAAAACGTATCTAAATAGGAGTTATTTATTGCCGACTGTGAAAAAGCAATGTAAAACACCGTTTTAGACTAACTTATTTACTGGTATCCTGTTATGTGTGCAGTAGAGTGATGGACTAAGGTAATTTAGCTCATACTATCACTGTTCAAAAACGATCGTATGTAATTATCTGAGTTTGAACTAACTGGTGGAGAGGGAACAGTATATAAAACAATTAAATCAGGAATGTATAAAGCGGTGGGTACGGCGGGGAGGGGGAAGTGTAATTTAGTTTCATGCTAAATTAGTATAATATTTTAAGCGTGATTATATACAGGATTTTTATGAACTACACAGACAAATTTATGGAGGTGATTCCTCACATCAAAACAAAAAATAATTTATCTGACAAATTTTGGAAATGCGCATAGTTCCGGGGCTACAGGCTGCCGAAAACTTGGGAAAATGAACTTTACAGCTTCGTATTTCTATCAGTACGAACAGTAGAGCTGATGCGGCGTGGTACCGTCAAAGACCTTAAGTCCACACTATCACAAAATGCATATTTCAAAATTTCGCAATGGGCGCGTAAGGGATTTCCCAAAGGAATTAGGAGATTCCCAGAAATTCTCTGAAGTAAAGATGGCTTGAAATGAGCATAAATGGGACGGTATTCTACCAGGAGACAATAAATCGTCTGCGCCAAGTCGATATCTCAAGTAGATTCCATATACTGAACGACTTCATTTCAAATGCATGGTTGCATAACAAGTAGGAGTAAGAATTGCATGATTTCAAACATTTTATTTATTTCTTATCAAAGAGATTGAATATCATTGTCCAATTGGATGCTATGAATGACGTATATCATCTTTACCTACACGGGAAGTCGTTTAGTTCATGCTCATTTCGACCTACCTCATCTTCAGAAATTTTCCGAAATCCCCTACTTACTTTGGGAAATCCCCTACAACAAGGGGCTTGCGTGCTCGTTGCGGAATTTTGAAATATCCATTTTCAAATGGAGAAAGTTTAAAGTTTTTGACGATACTATGCTTCATCAGCTTACTGTTCCTGGTAATAAAAATATAAAACTAAAGTTAATTTCACCACGCTTTCGGTAACCTGTAGCTCCGAAACAATGCACGTTTCAGAAATTTGTCAGAGGAATTTTAATCTTTTTTTTTATGTGAGTAATGACTTCCAGAGGTTTGTCGGTGTAGCTCACATACACTCCGTATATACACCATACCCAGACACCGTGGTTCTCCATCGAAAGCCTGTGGTACCCTTCCAAAACGAACTTATAGATACATGCCTGATTAAACGTAAGAAAGAAATGGGAAAACCGGAGCCTGGATCTAGGGGAATGCAAAAGGGTATTTGCCCATATGCACAACCGGTTGGGAGCATTTGGGGTGCGCCTTTTCGATATTACTGTGTTCGATTTGGCGGGTGGCAGAGGTAGGGGAAGGCGAGGCACGTTGCAACAGGAGGTACGTTGCAACAGCGTTTTTTTCTCTTTCAGGGTTGGTTCCACTGTTTTGCATTGTGGCGTGCTTGAACACGAAACCAAAGAGGTCTCTCGTGGTCAGTTGAGCAGAGGAGTTCCCAAGTTAGTGTAACCGTAGCAGGCGAAAGTTTTTGTTTTTTTAGACTTTCATCTTTTTAAACTTTCATCTTTCTTTATTCCACCTTACACATATTTAACAACAGCAAGTATAATGTGGTATCCAAATAGTATCATAGTTGACGAGTAATTAGATTATATTTCTGTCCACAGTGTTCCCTGCTTTTTGGTTTTGAGGATAGCTTTTATATACAAACATATCGATGGGGAAAGTTGCAACAGCTGTTGCAACATGCCCCATGGCTGACTCGAATCCTATATTTTTATTGCAATACTTTTTTTAGATTAACCATTGTTATATACATAAGTAATTGTTGTGTATTATAAAACAAAGAGTATTATTATTATTATTATTATTATTATTATTATTATTATTATTATTA
>JAGDQP010054866.1:0-13255 GCA_022664845.1 Lepisma saccharinum
TTGGCCTACATCTTTCGAATGAAAGCTTCCGGGTTGCTGTTGCCTTACGTTTAGGAGCAGACGTCTGTGTACCTCATCGTTGTCCGGCCTGTGGAGCATCCGTGGATCAACGGGGCCTTCACGGTCTCTCCTGTATCAGGAGTGCTGGTAGACACATGCGTCATTCTAGTGTCAATGATGTCATCCTCAGAGCTCTAGTTTCTGCTAATGTACCATCGGTACGAGAACCATCTGGCTGTAGCCGCTCCGACGGTAAGAGACCTGATGGAATGACACTAGTTCCATGGAAAAGAGGAAGACCTCTATTATGGGATTTCACCTGCGCTGATACATTCGCCATTTCAAATGGTACTTATTCTTCCTTGAAAGCGGGTGGTGCTGCTATTCGTAGAGAGGCCGATAAAAATCGAAAATATTCCAATCTACTTGCACAGTATATTTTTGTTGCGATCGCAATTGAGTCAAGTGGTACTTGGGGCACGGCAGGCCTTAATTTTATTAAAGAAGTTGGTCGGCGAATACAGATCGTTTCAGGTGATGCTCGCTCGACCACCTTCCTAATCCAGCGCCTCAGTATCGCAATTCAGCGAGGGAATGTATCTTCTATTCTTGGTACGTTGCCTCTTGGGAAGGCA
This sequence comes from Lepisma saccharinum, assembly GCA_022664845.1. NCBI lineage: Eukaryota > Metazoa > Arthropoda > Insecta > Zygentoma > Lepismatidae > Lepisma > Lepisma saccharinum. The sequence goes on from JAGDQP010054866.1 coordinate 636, forward strand.
TTAGACGAGATTTTCCTGCTTTAAAGATTTTTTTTTAGATTTTGTTTCAATACAATTCTACGTAAACTTATATTTAATATTTAGGTGTATCAATTAATTTTACAAGTAACACAAGGCTCGTGGAACATTAATTATGGTTATTCTTCATGTTACAACATTATTACTGCTTCAACAATGCACTTATTTATAATTTCCTTTTTAGTTCTATCTAATTGATCTTGTATTGTGACATGACTTCTGTTCTATTTCTAGTACCTCTTTAACAATGGTTTTATTCTTTATTTCGCGTTAAGTTGAAGTGATTGTTGAAAAATATCTGACATATGTTAGCCTCATGAAGATTTCTGATAAATTTATGTCCATTGCTAATCTCAGATTTTAAATACAGTATCACTCTGCCTATTTCAACAAAATATTACTTGTTTTTAACAATGTTTAAGGATTTTTTGATTGTTGTTAAATTTACATTAAACTTTATACTGCAACAAAAGGTTTAAAAACATTACTAAAACACACTTTCATAACAAATGGACTATAATGAAACCGATTGTTGATCTATTTATTAATTATTCTAAGAATTAGGTCTATTTGAATGTTATTTTAAGACATTTAGGCAACTTTGGCTCATGCAGTATCAGCTCTATATGACTATAAGTAAGACAATAGAACACAAAGGAAATATTCGTGATTACTGTGCCAGTATTGGAGGTCTATACATTCAGTAATACATAGACCAGCAATGGAATAATCTTTCCATTATCTCTAATTACCAGGTGCACTGAAATCTACACTTTAGTATTAATTAAGTAAATTTAATATTTTTATTCTGGTTGTTTACACTTAAACATTGTTAACAAAAATGATTTATTCTGTCTAATTCTCTATTTTCTTCTGAGAAAAGGAAAAATTAATTCCAACAAATAAAAAAAAAAATACGATTCAAATAAAAGGATCTCGAAAATGATTTTTGAACAGAAAATCCTGATTCTTATCTATACTTACTTACTCTATCCTTACGGAACTCAGTTCATCGCCGCAGTAACAAACGTTCGCCACAGGATTCTATCTTGAGCAAGATCAAGTCAGTTTTCATCACGAACAACTGCTTCTCGAAGATCTCTTCCGATATTATCCTCCGAACGTCGTCTTGGTCTTCTTAACGGTCTCTTTCCCCCCGTTTTATCAACCGCGATGGAATATAATTTTCGTTTTTCTCCCATCCGAGCTCCATGTCCTGCCCATCTTAGTCGTCGCGATTTCATTATTATTACAACATCGGGTGAGTCGTACAGTCCGCGAAATTCTTCATGATGCAGTTTCCTCCATTCTGCAGTCATTTCGTTCTGTTTCGCCTAGTATATCTGTTTCGAAACCTCATACGTAATTTATGTTCATCTGTTAGGGTTGTACTCCAACTTTCGCAATCGTAAAGTAATACCGGCAGAATAACCGTTCTGTATATTTTCAATTTCAATTTCCTTGATATTAATCAGAAAGTTAGGAGTTTACGTTTAGGTAGCAGGATATTACTAAGTACTTTGTAACATGTTGGGAGTAATAAGATTTCGTGGTAATTATTACAGTCCGATTTATCGTCTTTTTTATAAACCGGAACTATTAATGAGGTTCTCCATTCCTTTGAAAGCTCCTCCTTTCTCCACATAGTACTTATCAATTTATACAATTCCTTGATTAGTGCCGTTACTTCCGCTTTAATTAATTCGGCTGGAGTCTATTCCCGATGATTAAACATTTTAAATATCTTTACCAACATCTCGACCTTTACCTCGCTAGGTTCGGGTATCCACTGTTCTGAAGTATACATTTTAAATTTCTCTGTTTGTTTTCCGTTGTGTACATTAAGTAGTTTGTCGAAATAATTTCCCCCCACATTGACAATTTTATTCGGATCTGCATGACTATCTCCGCGTTCATTTCTAATCATCGCTAATCTAAGCTGGTAACATTCCCTTAATTAGTTTACCCCTTTGTACAGATCTCGCATATTATTTGTCTTACGGCTTTCCTCTATCTCCTAAATCTTCTGCGTTAGATATTCTTGCTTTTTGTTTGTGAACCCGCGTGTGGCGTTGCGTATCGCGTTACAGTAGTGGTTGGTATTTGCTTCGCTTTTATTACTTAGCCATCGTTGCCTGGCTTGCTTTCGTATTTCATGAAGTTTAAGGCATCCTTCATCAAACGGAAGCTTGTTTTTCTGCTATTTCTTCTCACCTAGACGTTCCTTCGGTTCGCCCTTCACTGTATCAGGTATTGCCTTTCTCATCTTACTTCATTATTAATGTTTTCTTCATTACTATTAGAGTCGGCTAAGATTTCGAACCTATTTGAGATTTCCGGTTGTTAATCTGCTCTTACGCTCGGATTCTCTAATCGTTTAACATCGAATTTTTGGTGTTTTGATCCTTTACCTTCTCTGTTCGCGATCCATAACTTCTTCCTCGCTTTTGTGATCACTAACATCTTCGGCTCCTCTGTAAGGCCTTACGCCCATTATGTTAGTGTGTCTTCGTCCATTTACTAATACGTGATCGATCTGGTTGAAAGTTTTGCCATCCGGAGATATTCATGTGTACTTGTGTATATCTTTGTATTAAAAGTACGTGCTCTTTACAATTAGGTTTTTCGAGATCGCGAAATTTATCAGTCTTTCTCCATTGTTGTTGGTGATTTCGTGAAAGCTGTATTTGCCTATAGTAAGTCTATAGGTTTCCTTCCTCCCAACCTTAGCGATGAAATCATCCAACACAATTTTCTTATTATAATTCAGTAATCGGTCAAACAATCTTTCTAGCTCCTCATAAAATGTATCTTTGTCGTTATTATTAGCCACCTACGGTCGGAGCATAGACATTTATTAAAACCATGTTGCCCCATCGAGCAGTCTTTCGATAATCTTTCGTTTACGAAATCTATATTCTGAACCGCCGGAAGGATACTTTTCTTAATGAGGAATCCTCTTCCGATATTGTGAGACTATGTTCTCCAGAAGTAGTAAGTGTACCTGCCCTGTTGGATGCTATCTTGATCCTCCCACCGAACTTCTTCTATCGCTAATATGTCCAGCTCATATTCCTTGGTTTCGCATAGCGTCGCCTGAAGAGCGCCCTTGTTGTATAACGACCGTACGTTCCACGTTCCTATTCTAAGGTCTTTCTTAATCCTGTTTTTAGAGCCCCCAGAAGAAGTCCCCGCCCGGAGATCCGAATGAGGGACTGGTTTACCTCCGGAATATTTTACCCCAGAAGAATCCATGAAACATTTGTTACTATTTCTTGACATGATTTAGCGGTGTAGAGTTGTCAGCTCTACGACCTCGCAGTAAAGGCAGACATTGAAAATGTCGTCCTCTGTCCATCTGTGAGCCTTGCCAATGTCATTTATCTTCACCCTCAGGACGGAAATGCTAAAGATGCTTCCTCTCATCATGATATTTTTATTCCGGGGGATCTTCCCCTAGCCTTTGTAGATGTCTCTACTAACTGCAAGGTTTCCTAATGCCTTTTGACTCTTATCTATGCTGCTTATAAGTAATGTTAACAACGGCATGAATATAATTTACCACACGCATATATTGTAAGTTATATATTTGTTAAAAGTTGTAAATAACTGGAAACCTTTTAAAATTTTAGTGCATTTTTTATTTAAAACATGCTTTTAATTCTTTCAATATTACTCACTTTATGCTCATCTGCTAGAGTCGTGCTCCAACTTGCGTAAACCGTAAAGTATTACCGGCAGAATAACCGTTCTGTATATTTTCAATTTCAACTTATTGATATTAATCGCGAGATTAGGAGTTTCTGGAGTAGGAACATGCTTTGGCCAATGCTAAGCGACTTTTTATTTCTTCCTTGACCTCGTTTTTGCTTGTTACATATGCTCCAAAGTATTTAATTTTGTTTATTTTCTCTATGTTCTTGTTCTTAATTGTTATGTATCTATTTACTTCAGCCCAGTGTTTCGGCTTGTTATCATGTATTTTGTTTTCTTTATGTTTACCTATACATCTATCTCATCCCACGATTCTACTAAAACCTTGGTGTTACCTGATAGTGCATCTATATCGTCCCCTATTAAATCTACATCATCCGCGTACACGAACAGTTGATTCAACCCATTGAATATTAGTCCCTTTTAACCCTCCTTTATTTTCTGAATCGCATATTCTAACGCGAAGTTAAACCGTAATTGTGACAAGGCATCACCTTATTTCAATCCATTGCGAATCTCGAAACTATCTGACATACTATTACCTAAGTATACTCTGCTTATGGGGTCGCTGAGATACAACCTCCCTCATTGAACAAGTTTTTTTTGTTTTCGGAATTCAAAACTGTACCAAGATATTGTATAGTTTTTTTCCTTTTGATAGAGTTATATGCTTTCTTAAAATCAGTGAATAACTGGTGAACAGTCCCACTGTGTTCCCATTAATTTATATATATTATTCCCGTACTATTATTCTCATTAATTCTCTTTATATACTCGTACTTGAACTAAATCTTAGTTTTAGTAACAAATAGCTAATAGATCATACATTCAAAAGTTAAACTTGCTGAATTTAGTTCTGTTACTTGTTAGATAGTATTACTTAATAGATAGTCATTGCATTATTAAAACGTTAAAAAGAAAAACAAACAATGGGGGGAAAAGGAGGAAACCAAATACACACTTTCCAAATCTGGCACTTTTGTCAATTTTAGCTACTTTGAATCAATAATAATTCCTAATATTATCAACTATTCTTCCTGCGGTTGATTATTCTAATCTCGTTAATAATTCATTTCTCCTTATTAATATAATAAACGTATAATGCAATAAAAGTACTAATATTATATAGTAAACTAAAATAGAAAAGGATGTAATAAAAGAAACTTCATATTTAAGTCACCAAAGAAAATTCAGATCTCGGAGCTACAATCCATTTTATTTAGGTCTTTGAATCACCTCTACGCCAAAGTATGATACAATCGAAAAATCTATGTACTTGTTTCAGTGAAGGAAAGTGACATCAGTGTCGACTGGAAGTTATCGACGATTGAATTAACTTTCGATTTAACAATTCCTAAATCTAAATCTTTTCTTGGAAGCAATCTTGGAAGTTACTATCGTATAAAAGAAAACAAAATTATATTTCTTGATACAGAACCTTTCTTTTAACCTTTTAAAAACTGATATCTTTATTCGAAATTTTCATACTAATTAGTAGAAACAGTAGAATTTCGTGAATAAAGATATTTAAATTTCGTGAGTGAAAATGTTAAAACATTTTGAGTACAACATCAAATTTCGTGAGTAGCTAAATTTAATAATTGTTTCAATAACATTTTAAAGCTTTACACATAAACCTTGTACTAATTCATCCTGCTAGAAATTAGATAAAGTGCATTCCTTTTGAAATAAGCATCTGCTAATACTGTTAATTATTCAAGTATTTATTATTTATTTATTTATTTATTTATTCATGTTTTTTCACATATTTCTGTTACATTTGCAAAAACAAATATCAAAATTTTAATTAGCACATGCATACCTATGAAGAAATTCATTTCTTAATCATTCAGCTGAATTTTCATAGGCAAAATAATGAAAACAGCTCCAAATGTATCATGGTGAAATTTGTTTAATTGCTGGTTTAGCACACAAGAAAACTTTGAAAGCAATCCCTCACTATCTCCATTTGAAACTGCTTTGGTCTTTCCGATAGAAAGATTTTTGATGGAATGATATTTCACGTGCTCGACTTGTTTTTACAAAGCCTTTTACCGCGAATACCTCAAAAAAGCATACAATGAATGGCTTTGTGATAATGTAGTTCGAATATTTCAGCTAGATGAGAACCAATGTTCGGAAATTAGATGCCATCCGTTGAGGATAAAGTGTACTATATTCTAATATTCTCTTTGCTACGTGAATCTGAGGTTTCTGAAGACGAATTGTATTTTTTTCTGATTGTGAATGAATTGTAGGCATTATTTTTGTGAATAAATGAATAAAAAATAGTATAATTTCTTGAGTGGTGCCAAGAATTTGTGGTTGGAAGAAAAATGTCCAAATTTCGCGAGTATTTCGTCAGTTAAAAAGAACAGTTTCACAAAGTGTTAACAACCATCTATCTCCTCCATGAAATTTCTTTAGTGCTTTAAATTCTTGCTAATTTGGTAGTCGCAAAATTCTTCTGTCCAATAAGAAACAAACATGTTCAAGTAGGGATTTATTTAAGAATCATCTAGGTTGACATTTTAAAGATCATGAAAGCATTATCCCTTATGGAAGATTGTACAAAAACGCCATGTTTTGGACAACCAAATATTGTGTCCAGACAACTATTTTTTCTAGACAACAGAGCTTGGCACCTCTAAAGTATTTTGGGAGAGTAACTTATTTTTTTGAAAATGTCTTTTATCAGTCTTGCATGCGTTCATAAAATTGTGTTGACACCGAACAAAGTGAAAAAAACCCTTTCCAATAAACTTTCCGTTACTAATTCGTGGTACACTAATTTTCAATAAGTTTATTCCGATACTTAAAATAATGACTTTTAAATTCACTTATTTTAAATATTACCTAGATGTATTTAAAAAAAAAACATGATAAAATGTAAAGGTATCCCTTGTACGATGCACACATTCCGTGAAAGGTGTATGGAGGATGTGGAGGTCGGTCCACGTATTCTCGACCTACGGCACGAAATGATGTGGGATAGTCTGTTCCACGCTCGACCACCTTTACCTTGCAAGGTGCCCAAGAGTGTCTTGGCCGGGATTTAAACCCAGGCCGCCCTACTGCCTGAGCTACGGCAGCTCCGTTCGAACATAAATCCAAAGCAAAATTAAGAAAATAATACGCCTATTATTTCCTCTTGAAATAAAATAATTGTTTATCAGAGAATGTAGATATTTCCTATATATCAGACAGACATAATTTAACTACTTTCGTTCATGTTCTTTACATTGTTCTACCATTGTATTATTCAAGGTACCATCCCAATTTTCCTAGTGTGATTGACGGATCCAGGGAAAACCTCAGTCAGGATTCTCAGCATCGGAAATCGTTGCCTGTCTGGTAGCCGCATGGGTTAGAGCGCTAAGCCAGCGACTCGAAAATCCCGGGTTCAATTCCTGGGGCATGGATCTATGTGATTGTGGATTTTAACTAGAACGTGACGGATAATCGTGACGGGCCTAAGTCGAAAGTTACAAGAATGGCTCATAAAACTAAAGTTTACCAAAGTTTTACCGGGAATCGTTCTTAAGATCTCCTAATTACAAGGCAAACACGCTAACAAATGTTCTGTGTCTCGTTGGTATAATAAGTACTGAAATTCATACAAATTTAGATATTAACATTGAACATTCCGTAATATTACTTGGTACAATGACGAAAGAATCAATTTCTGTCTAAAAGTTTGAGAATACTTGCACTAAAAGAAGTGTAAATAGTTTACTATCAACGACATACCAAGGACATACGTTGCCCGTATAAATTTAGGGGTTCCAGACGACTACTCATTGTGCCCATGCATTAGGACGGCTATGACTCTGTGCTTACTATTCACATAGAGACCTGAGTTACTTTCGGTTGGGGCCCTCAATCGTAAGGGTCCTTGGCTAAATCCATTTAGCCCTCCGGCTCTAAAGACAGTGTCTTTACCCAGTGTTATTCTTACTGGGCACAATAATTTCATAAAGGAATATTTATTCGGTATTTCCACTTTATTCCTTGTATCGACAAATTGTCTGAAACAACTTCTCACCAGGGGCATAACTTGCTTCACTACATTCGATAGGATCTGTCCAAAATTAATCTAAAAGATACATCCAGTGTTGTTAGGTTCCCGTCCTAATATTTCCCTCGGAATAATAAAAAAAATACCGATTTTTGCAAAAATTACCCGGGAGCTAAGTTTACTTTAAAAATTGCTGGAGATTTGAAAGAAAAAGTGCCAAAAACGTTCAACAAAATTTTAAATTTCTTTTCTCTTTTACCTTTCTTGTGGGTCAGATTTTCCTGTTTTACGGGAAATTTCCCTCCATCTGACAACACTGAATACATCTTACCTTCTACCGACGCGACGACTGTACTTATGATGTAGCTGTGAAATACTTTTAATGTAGATCGTTTGTATTCATGTCAAACCACTTCCTGTCATTAATTCTTCTTGAAATAGCTTTCATAACTCAGAAGGATTCTGGTGTCGACCATCCACCAAAATATCGTCTAATGTGCGCGATCCAACGCACTCTGTACGATCACCACTACGAAACACTGACCGTGACGTAATTGTTCGTCACTTTATTTATCAGTTTTTTTAGGTTAAGAATATATTAAATACAATGTTATTAACCATTTTATATGGAGTTTATACTGAACAAACACAATATTGCCAGTTCATAGGCATAATTGTCTTTAAAGACAAACAAAAATCACCAATAACACCAGTTTCTATATGAAACAATGTTTAAACTGGGGGTATTTCTGTACCCTCACCAGACCTTAAATGTAAATGTATACAACCATACAAGTTAAGAGTTAATATGGCATTGCTATTCTTAAGAAATCATTTCTGAGGATGTATGTCTGCTACTGGTTGTCTTTGCAATTACCAGCAAGCATGATCCTCATCAAATCGATTCTCTTCGTCCATCTTACGTGTCATCTCATTAACATGCTGACAGCTAAAAATTTTAGTCGTATTTCCTGCGTATAGCAAAGAGTCGTGCCCAGTGGAAGCCAACAAAATATTTTAAACTCTCTTTAGAGATGTTGCCATTTTACGTCAGATATGTTACTGTTGTTCTGGTGAACTGACTTCAGGTAGACTTTCATTTATTTTCGGATACTCAATAATACTTACATCTATTATAAGTATCCAGTTTAACACACCAGATCCCACATGGATCCTTTGCTCAAGAGTAAATTCTTATGGGTTTCTAGTAAGATATACGAACTGCTACCACATTTAGAATCCACAAAGTGTCCTACGGTTGTTGACAAGAAAAGGTTAGAAACATTCCCCGATGCTGCACGTTGGACGAAATGATAATTCAGCACTTGATTTGAGCGAGTGGTCCCTCACGTTCTTCTATTATGCCAAGCTGCCCTGTAATTGAGTTAAGATTAACTACTGAACTCATATATGATTAGTCAAAGTAGCACAATGCATTCCGTTCACACTTGTGTGAGATATCTTGGTAGATGCTACCAAATTTGGATTTTTCACCTGCCAGCTCTAATAAGAGAAAATGTGTGATGTATGTTTGTGTAACTAACTCTGTGGCTTAGAGCGTCGCAAGCCTGTAACATACGTTCGCCATTGGGTTGTATCCTGGTCAATATCAAGCACGTTTATATCACGAGCACCTCTTTTATTGTCTTTCCAACGGCCTCTTTCTCTCCTGCTTCCCAACCATGATGGAATAATTTTCGTTTTCCCTATTCAAGCTACATGGTCTGCCCATTCTTGGCCGTCGTAATTTCATCATTCTTACAATATTAGGTGAATTATACATTTTCTGGAGTTCTTTAGTATGTAATCTTCTCCATTTTTGGATAATTCCATGCTGTTCCGGCAAGTATAAAGCTGAGAAAAAATAAGATTGAAAAGTTATGTATATAATTCTTTCCTTTCCGAAAGAAAAAAAGGATATAAACGCCATTTTCTTGTATGTTAATAATTACATTATTAGCAATATTTCGAGAATGTACAGTATACACGGGCATACATTTTATTTTATGCTGAAGTAGTAGTACATTTTGTTTATCCCGATACGCTTTCAAATCGATGACCGAAGTAGTCGAACCCGCCTTGGGCATTTATGTTTATGGATTTTAATAATCAAACTTTGATCAATGCTTCAAACTTTGATCAATGCACGGAGTTTAAAAAGTCGTTTTTTTTCTATTGAACATGAGGTGAATAGACGATTTCATTACCAGTATCCTAACTTGTTTCTTAAAACCTCATTTTCAAGCACACCTAATAAACATTATGCTTGTATGACACACAAGTTAATGACCTTTGGGTTAGCAATCGGAAGGACCTGGAAATGATCCCTGTGGCCGGGTATCCTGATTGTATTTTTAGGGTTTTTCCTAAGTCACACCAGTGAAATACTGGGATGGAAGACCTTAGAAGACTACCTTCCAACATCCTCTCCTCCAGTTTATCTCGACCTGAGTCTGAAATGTCTAAATGCCATAAATACAATTCAATTCAATTTACACAAATTAATACACGCATACGTATTTAAGCCGATGGAGAATGGGCAGTTTACCAAGTTCTTACTCCCGGTTGAACCAAAACCTAGCTTCACCACAGTAAGAATAAACTCTGAGATCAATGGTTGGTTATATGTTAGTGATTCAAATGAATATAGGTTGTGAGAGATATGTCCAAACCTACTTGGTTAGAGCAAATTCTCAGAAATTAATGTTTATTCAGTTTACTTTGTTGTAAAACTACAGGTTAGTTTGGTTTTAAGTATATTTTGTTCAATGCATCAAAGCTAAGCGAATAATAAGTAACACTGAAGTAACACTGAAGTAACACAGTGACTCATTTTGCTACTCGTTTCTTGATTATATACTTGGTTCAAATGTCTGTTCCAAGATGATGTTATGTATATATATTGGTTAATGAAGATAGTAAAGTTTTAAGAAGATCTTTGCTTTTTTTCGTGCTACATCAGAATGTGCAATTTGTTGTTGATCGGTAGTGCATTCCAAAATGATATAGTAATACACGGACATGGGTAAGGGATATAAAATTACGCTGCCATCTCGTGAAGATTTATTGAAAAGCTTTAAAACTTATTCTAGAGTGTATCTAAACGAAACAAAGATTTTTTTCCCAGTGCAATTTGTTAACATTCATTTCTAAATATATTGCGTGTTGAACATGCAACTAAGGCTACACGAAAAAAAAAAAACAATACGAATTTTCGTACAAGAAATCATAAACCAAAGATATACAATTGTAAAAATATTATAATTTTAAAGTTTCATTTCATATCAACATGCACGGCAGTGCATGAGCCAAGTTCTTCACCTCAGAAAACGTCAGCACTGCCAGAAGCATGTTATACAGGAACAAGAGTTTATGGCAAAGTCGCGATTTGGGGGCCCCGTAAGAAAAAAGATGTTAATGATATGAATGTGAGCTTTTGCCATTAAGGAGATATGGTACATATGTGCAGAGGTACAAAATTTCATATTCGTATCTCAAACTATGTTCTAGTTGTGGACCCCTGAAATTGCACATTTTAGGCTAACTGACTCACTCACTCACTCACTCACTCACTCACTCACTCACTCACTGACTGACTGACTCACTCACTCACTCATCATATTGTTTAGTGTGTTTGGAGTAAGCTAGAAACATGAAATTTGGTATGAAGGTAGAGGATGATAAGTAGATAAAGGAAAAATTCCGACATTTTGAAAAGGTCGCCATCTTGGATTCAAAATGGCCGCCAAACCTAAAATTTCAAAGAATACACAGCCTAAACGACTCAAAGCTAGAACAGTGAAATTTGGTACGAAACTACATCATTGATAGCAAATTAGGAAAACGTTTTAAAAATTTGAAAAAGTCGCCATTTTGGATTCAAAATGGCGGGCGTCATAAATCCATTTTCCAACTGCTTGAGCCAGCCGATACGAAATTTGGCATAATGATGTATTATCAAGAGTAGTTTACGAAAACAACAAAGTTTTAAAAAATTCACCACCTTTGATTCAAAATGGCAGCTGAAATATCATTTTTCACATGGTTCGAGATAAAGAAATGAAATTTGGTATGACAGTGTATCATCACGAGTATGTCACGAAAATTTAAGAAAACGTTAAAAATGTATCCACCTTTTATCCAAAATGTCCGCCTAAGCCCCACTTTATAACGACTGAAGTTAGAGAAACGAAATTTGGTATGAAGGTGTACCATTACGAGTAGGTTAGAATAAATTCGGATCGTCTCCCCTACTAGGGTACAGTTCCCAGCTGGAGCCTGATTGCGATAAAGGGGTGCGCCCCAGCGAGGCCATCTTGGAATTCTGGGGGCAGCGCCCCAATGAGGCGAAGCGATTATATACATTACACAAGTGTAAAAAGCTGCGAAATACGAGCAAAAGCACCAGGGGTGCAAACTGTCCAGTCAACTCCTTCAACCTTAAAAAGTGGTGAAATGGAATATGGATGAGCCTAGTTCCTCGCGCCAACTTCCGATACTCCTGCGTGTTCCACCAAGTTTTACTCGTCACAAACGTTAGCACTGCCAGGAGCATGTTATACAGGAAGAATGTGGAAGTTTCCCCATTCGGACGCGGCGCTCTGGAGTATGAGGGAATATCTGCATCATGTGGCGCAGTACACTGCAGATTCTGGTTGTGATAAAAAGACGCAGTTCCTCCAAACCCCTTAAGTTCGATGCGCGGCCTGCCGTGGGATTCTTGGCGCAGCGACGCGAGCGAATCGAGGGGAGTATCAACACGTACGGCAGTGCATGCAGCCGAGTTCCGCGTGTCACAAAACGTCAGCATGCTATACAGGAACAAGAGTTTATTGCGAAATCAGCGATTTTGAGGTTCTGTAAGAAAAAA
>JAGDQP010054867.1:0-13255 GCA_022664845.1 Lepisma saccharinum
ATATAATCGTATATAAACAACCGAACGATTATCCTGTACTTTTGAACTGTATCTAATCGTTAATCGTTGCAAATTCAAGGACACACAACGTTTGCAGGATAATTAATTAGTAACAGCTAAATGAACTTAAGAATTATTACTTCATAAACAGCTCTATATAGCGTGTTGCAAATTGCGAAATATGATATTGAAGCAGATTAATAAAATGTTTTTTTTTATTCTTTGATACGAGATTTAATAACCTTTCATTGTATTGTAGCACATACGCTCGAAATGAAGAACTAATAAAATTCGCTTACGTGACTAAATTCACAATACACAATTTTTATACATTGAATTTCTTATAACATTTTATGTAATACATCTTTATAATATATATTTTTTTTATAAAATCATTGAAACAATTGCAATACAATGCAATTTTAAATGCATGATGTAAAACCCGAAATATTTTTTTTAAACCTTTTGTCATATTGATTTTCAGTTTATGATAGGGACATATTAGAAAAATCCTGTTATCTCATTGTATATTGTTGGAGTTCCTAAACTGCTAATGTTATATTCTACGTTTCTTGAAAGTCATATCTTCTCGAAGTTAAAGAATTACTTCATACATCACTCAGTTAGTCTTTTTACACGTAGAGAGATGCAGTTTGTAGCTGCTTACTAGAAACTATTCTGCGTTCTATGAGAGTGTTTACGTTTTAAAAATTTTGCAATGTATCGCTAAAGTTATTTAATTTCTGTTAATTAATGATCTCTGGAATAGGGACAAAGTTAGGAGTAAAAGCATGAGAGAGCAAATATAAAAAATATTTCAGTTTCTAAGAACAATAAAGGGATAAGGATATGATGGGGGTGTTCGTTGAGAAAGATAGATGGAAGGAGATAAAGGCATTAGGACTTTAAGGTAAACAAGGGAATGGGGAAGAGTTAACTAGAATATATTATTATTCGTATTATGGCTCATGGTTTTTCTGTATCAAGATCTTATTCTTTCTTAACATATAACAAGTCAACAAACTCAAAGTATATTAAAAAAGAAATTACTGTATCCAATATGTAATTTCGTAATTACATTATATATGCGCTATACGTGTCCTTCTCTAATATTTACATTCTACTTGATTACGAAACTCACCAGTTCATTTTCACAGTAAAAAATGTTCACCACAGGTGTGTAACCTGGTCAATCTCAAGCCCGAGTTCATCACAAATGCAACTTCTCGAAATCACCTTCTACTGTAGACTTCTCAACTACATATCGGTCTTCCAACGGTCTCTTTCTATCAATCTTTCAGCTGCAATAAAATATACTCTTTGTTGTTCCCCTTCTCAGCCTACCTTGCTTGTCACAGTTTCATTATTCTTACAACATTGGATGAGTCGTACAATCCTTGGAGTTCTTCATAACGGAGTCTCCTCCATTCCCCAGTATTCTCGTCCCTTTCGTCCTGTATATGTTTCTTAAGAGCTTATTTTCAAGAGCTTATTTTGTTAATCTGCCAGGGCTGTACAAGTAACCGTAGAATATTACCGGAACAATAATGATCCTGTATTTTTTTTATTTTCAGTTTCTTGCTATTAATCGCGAGATTAGGAGTTTTTTGTCTGAACATAACCATGGGCAGAAGAGACTGCTTACATGGATGAGCAGCCTACATGGAAGAACCATCCCAATCTCGTGCAAACATGTCACAAAAAAAGAGAACTTGAGCTTCAAACTTTGGTGTGCATTGAAAAATCTTTGGGAATGATGTAATGTAATATTTCTACTTTTCAAATAGTTTTCCCTTTAGCTTTATAGACGATTCCCAGAGGATTTCATGAAGATTCTCTGGAGACTTGCTGTGATAATGTACTGAATTATTTCCAAGTGGAAATGATTCCCTAAGGTAAATATTAGTTAATTTACTGTGATAAGTTGAAAGTAAATGAATGAAAGATTTTGAAAGAAGAGCAGAAAGACGTATTGTTAATTAAATATTTTTCTTAAGTTGTAAAAATTTTACACGTGTTGTAGACTTGTAATTTTTATCCAAAACTGAGTAGCATATGGATAATCATCTGCTCGTTGTAATGTCCCAAGCCGCTCCACAGCAAAGTAGGCAGACTCAACTAGCAAATCAGGGGCCAGCGGCACCCTGATGCAAAAAGGGGGCTTACTCAATCTCAACGTGGTCAAACCTACTTGGAGACAGGCTAACATTAGCCACAGGAGATGGTACATAACATAAAACCGCTATCGGACGTGAAGACAGGATTGGTACCCACCCATCAGTACCCTGTTTCAGCAACATAGAAGACAGAATACACGCTGGTCTAGACACAAAACATGCATAGAAGAAACCTGAAAAGAAGTGCAGAAAGTTGGCAAAAAACAGAAAGCAAAAAGCAGGAAAAACGCCTAAAGGAAAAAGGAGCAGAGACCGACGAGAACATCTCGCAGGAAAGCTAAACACCAAATACTATTTTATCAACCTAGCGCTACTAGGACCGTAAGATAGTAAAAGGCTCAACACAACTGAGCAAAACGTACCTTGACACACGACAATTTAGGTAAGCTGAACTAGTTTGACAATTCGCTAAATTTACTGAAAAGTAGTATCAAAACTTTTAACTTTAACATAACCTGCATTCACGTTCTTACATATGCATAAACATTTACACTCCGGGGACTGAAATCGTGAAAGGTTGGGAACCTTTTTGAGTTACACCATAGTACTAATAATCTAGCTACTTCATAATAAAACCCCAGATAAGATCATAATTTATTTTCCTTGAAAAATCATAAAAGCATGGAAAACGACTATTTGTTGAAATTCCCGGAAAGAAAAACGAGTTTCTGAAGATAATCTTCTAAACATCAAACAACTTTCAAAGATATTATTACACATAGCGAAACTGTAAATTATTACAAAATCTCTCTGGAACAGAGCCAAGATTGTGCACACTTGATTTCTTAACAAGATTAGATTGTTTTTAAACATGTTAAACATACTATACATTAGCCAAGTTAAGATAAACTTCTACAACTACAGGAAAAATAACACTTCTTTCAACGAAAATATTTTTGTTTAACAAGCAACGCAGCTACTCGGCATTAATTTACGATTAATGCTTCAAAGAAATTGACACCGAACAAATTTATATGAAATTTTGCATTTTAGAACCTTACATTGCCTAGCCTCGGCTCTGATCATACAAACGTAGTAACTATGATCGGGTTAGGTAAGAACTTGCATTACAAAATTATATCGACGAAAATAGCTTACGGTTGGCAAACGTAATGACGAAGATTTGAACTTTATTAGCTATCGAAATAAACATTATGGATCTTTAAAATCTAACGTTTGACACACCGATATATCATAGTAATTTCAAGTTATTTAAAACTTATCCGTAACGTAAAGGTAACCTAAAATGCTTAGTGGAAAAATATAATGCATTCAAAGAGTGGGACTGACTGTAATGCAAGGCAAATATTATACGTACACAAGCAGTATTTACTATGATGAATTTTAATGCTCTAAACATAATTGTGACCAGCCTTGGATTTGGTGGGAGAAAGAGGAATGTCGAAAAATTAACCATAGGATTAACTGGAATGAATCAGCCCCGAACTTCAAACAAATTTAAGCAGACATGATGACTTCAAACATACTTCAGCACACACAACCACAAGCCACAATCATGCTAATTTATCACTGAAACTATTCATACACACGCAAAAGAAAGGGGTTAGAACCAGAAATGAAAATTTTTATTTTTCTTAAACAGAACTAGAGAAACCACTGCACACACATCACTATAGATCACTTCACACATTGACGAAAATTTCACCACAAACCACAACTGAGATGCTTCTTCATATCCACCTGAAATTTGTACCAATCTGGACAACAAAATATGGAAATTTTAGCAATTGATAAAGAGCTGTCCTTTGCGAAAACTGGTGGAAACCTCATTCCAAATATTATGGAAATTCAGAAGTTGGGATCGCTATTTGAATACATATTTCCTTATAATTTAATTTTCTCCCCTTCTAATTTAATTTAAAACTTTCTTCAACAGCGCAATCCTGAGCAGCTTCTACTGCAAGAAGGCACGTTTTTCTACTACTGAGACATTATCCAATCAGAGAAGAGAACGAAAACTGACAACCGGGAGACGAAGCAGGTCTGGCCAGATAACAATAAAAATAAATCAACAATCAGATCCTTTTAACTGTCAGTTATTTTCATGAAAAACTTCTAAGATATTCATTTGAATAATATGGAACATTCGGATCAATCTTCATGACATTCAGCACTTCGGGTTCGATTGTGCCACATTCCAAAGGATTATCGTATTCTAGACCTTCAAAACATTCCTCAAATTTGGACTGAGATTCAATTAATGGTCTATCATAAAACAAAAGTCTCTCTTTTTCAACCCTAACACCAGTCACTTTAATAACGCGCTCACCGCTGGGCCGAAGTTTAAAGCCTTACCCGATGAATTCTCACAATTCCCTGAATTACCCGCTTCAGAACATCCAACTCCCGAAGAGGATCCAGGAGTTGAATTCGAAACCTTATAGGCAGTGCAACTAGCTACCAACACTGTGGCATGTTCCTGCATCGGATACGCGGCTCAACAACATCCGCAGTGTGGCGACAACCCTGATAGATATCCTTCTCTCGTTTGTTAGAATATCTTTGATTACTATTGTTCTTGTTATTCGAATTAACATTGTTGTTACTTGTGTTATTAGTGTTGTTGGTTGTGTTAGGCATGTTGTATATATTCGTGTTATTATTATTATAATAAGGACGAATGTAATCGTTCGTATTTTAAATGTTATTGTTGTGTTACTGTTAAAGTATGTATTGTTGTTGTCCAGATTGTATCAATTTTGGCCATTATTTCCTCCCGATCTAAATCTTGGGTTGTAAGAATTAGTACCATTATCTATATTCCACATTCTGTACCTATTAATATTCCTATTTCCATTTCCTGCATTAGCTCCAGTAGGAGAAACTGTCCTATCTGAGCTAACCAACTCAGCCCCTAACTTCATAGTTTGAATCCCAGCATTAGCTGTTATCTGAACATTCCTAACCTGAAGTTTCTTCCTACTATCCTTATTAGTACTGCCATTATTGCCGGAGATTTTACGCTTCTGACTGTTGGAGGGCTCTAACGAAGATTCCAGATGGAGTTGCACATCATGAACGTCAAATAACTCCTACAATGTAAAGTTATCTATTAGTTTATTTATTTATTTCGTCTTATTTATTATGGGGGAGCTAAGGTCACAAAACCTTTTCTTCCACTCAACCATAAATATACATAGCACACACACACATATATATATATATATATATACAGGGTGGTAACGGACCGACACACTTCGGGAGGTGATAGTACAGTGAAAAGAAAAAAATGTAAAGGAAACGGGGAGGAGGGAATTCCGAGGCGTTATGGAGCTACAGCTTGCCGAAAGCGTGGGAAGTGGGAAAATGAACTTAAGAGCGAATTATTGCGAAGACGAAAAACCGGAGGGTAGGCGGTTGAGAGTAAATTAGAGGAAGTCACACCCGGACTATCCAAAAATCCATATTGGAAAATGCTACAAGCAGAGCGCAAGGGATTCGGCAAAGGAAGTAGGGGATTCCCAGAAGGTCTTCCAAGTAGAGATGGGTCGAAAGGACCACAAATGAGATGAGTTGCCAACAGGTATCAATAATTAATTGCCGGCACATTGATATCTCAACGAGAATTAATGTTATGACCATTTTTTAAAAATAATATGTGGTTGCATATCAGACAGAGGGCATAATTAAAAACAGTCAACGAGCGTTTGGCTTATTTATTAGCAATGAGAGAGACTAGGAGTATCCAGTCGGATGGTGGTTAGTACACATCTCAACAGCTGCAGTGTAGGAAAAAAGACGTCCTCGTTGGTCTAGTGGTCAGTGCTATCAGGCGTCCGTGATGTCACAGAAGTCTTGCATTGAAGATCGCCTGAAAAAGAATCAAAGCTGACTCAGAACGTATAAACATGCAATGCAAAATGTACCTATAGTAGAATACCCGAAAAAAAAAGTATTTGTACATTCTAGCAATTCTGATTTGGAACTCGACTATGGGACTTTGGATGTTTTGCGTGCTAGATTTTACGAACGCTCTATTGTGTATTCTCCAGTGTATGAGTATTGACGCTCGTTAGCCTGTGTCACGTACCAGTGGTATTTTGGTTAAGAGGGTGGATTCGATTGCGACTCTGTCCGTTCCACGAGTGTGAACGGAGAGGGTCAGATTATAGTTGAAAATGCAGAATTTGTTATTAGGAAGTTGTTTGTATGTGATGGAGTGTCAATGCCAAATCATCGTCTCGTCACCTAGCCCGTAATTAAAGACTGTGGTCGCTACCCTCCTCTCCCCTGATTATGCATTCGATTATTTCATGTATCGTAGTTTATGTACTAGAATTGCCTATACCCATCCATATTTCTGTGTAAGCCGTGAAATCCGCTCCAACGCGAAGTACTATTCACTCCTGGGGTCTCATGCTTGATTGAATTGTTATACGCCGGCCGAGCGGTCTGCGGCGGTAGGCCATCGGCTCGAAGGTCCAGGGTTCGAGTCCAGGTGGGGGCATGGGTGTGGATTTTAACACTTAACAGCTAAGGGCGAATCGTGACGGGCCGAAGTCCAAAGTTACTAGACTGGCCCATATAAAACTAAAGTTTACCAAAGTTTTTGAATTGTTATACGAGTTATAAACAAGCTGGTGCGCATGCAAGGACGAGACCTACAATATGTGGTCAAGTTGGCTCCGAGCGCTTCTTTCTGTAGACCAGGACGGATGTTGAACTCGTGATCCGGACACGAAGCACGCACACTAACATTAATTCTCGTTGAGATATTGATGTGGCGGCAATGAGTTATTGTTACCTGTTGGCAACTCATCCCATTTGTGGTCCTTTTGACCCATCTTTACTTGGAAGATTTTCTGGGAATCCCCTACTTCCTTTGGGGAATCCCTTGCGCTCTGCTTGTAGCATTTCCCAATATGGATTTTTGGATAGTCCGGGTGTGACTTCCTCTAATTTACTCTCAACCGCCTACTCTCCGATTTTTCGCCTTCGCAATAATCCGCTCTGAAGTCCATTTTCCCACGCTTTCGGCAGGCTGTAGCTCAGTAACGCTTAGGAATTTCCCCCAGTTCCCTGGGTAATTTTTTTTTTTTTCACTGTACTATCACCTCCCGAAGTATGTCGTCGGTCCGTAACCTTACCACCCTGTATATATATATATATATATATATATATATATATATATATATCGCAGTTCTGTACTTTATAATATCATTGTAATGTAATAGTAGGAGGAGGAAAAAAGAGGTAGTTCTAATGTATATAAAATCCTGAAGCAAACCTTGTTCAATTCATTGCCTAGTGGAGCATCTAATTATTAAACAGTTTCTCAAAACTTTTCCATTGTTATAAGAATAATAATAGATTTAAAAAAACATGAATCAAACTTTTCTCGTTTCGTTGCCTGGTGAGACGTCTAATTATTAAACAGTGTCTCAACACTTTTTAGGGTACATTGCCAGTGAATCCATGTTCTTGATTGAGCGAAGAAGACTGTTTCAAAGATTACAAGAAGAGACTGTGAAAGATTTAGCAAAAAAGTTTGATTTATGCCGCGGAATTGAAAGAGGTGTAGTTTTGCTATATCGTATGTTAAATTTATGAAAATTGCATAATTGCTGAAAGCGTGAGAAAAGATAGACAGGATCATTGTTTTTGAGCACTTTGTATAGGAGCATAAGTTTGTGGGACTTACGGCGATCATGTAAGCGGAGCCATCCTAATTTATTAAAGTAAGGCGAAAGATGATCAAAGTATCCCATGTCAAAGATAAAACGAACCCAAGCATTTTGGACATGTTGCTGTCGTCTGGTTTTCTCATTCGTAAGGTCAGAGTAAATTACATCCCCATAGTCCAGGTGTGATCGTACCAACATCCTAGACAGAGATATTCGAACCGGCATTGGTAAAAATATTTTTATGCGACGTAATGAATACAAAGCTGCAAAAGCTTTGCTAATTATGTGGTTAACATGATCTATCCATTATAAGTTATGGTCCAGTATTATACCCAGATCTTTGACTGTGCGCTCGAACAATATTGGGGTGTTATCTATAATTAAGGGGGTAACGTTTCACAGTCAATATTGCCACGAATATGCTTAGAAACTAATAGCGTAGCTTGTTTTTTTTTTTGGGGGGGGGTTGATGCTCATGCCATGTCTTAGTGACCATCTCCCTATACAATCTAAATCATGGTTGACTTTATTTATTGCTTGATGCAACTCCGATGACGAGGCTGAGAGATAAACTTGAAGGTCATCGACATAGAGATAATAACGGCAGTACGTTAAGGCATCAGATATGTCATTGATGTAGAGATCAAACAAAAGAGGATCTAAAGCATTGCCATGATTAACACCGCATGAGATTGTGGTTACAGAGGAGGATTTATTATGAGGCATAACAAATAGTTCACGATTAACTAGGTAGGATCGAATCCACGATACGGTTGATACAGAAAAGTTAAAGAAACCTTTCAGTTTAGCCATCAGCATACCGTAGTCGACAGATTGAAAAGCTTTGCTATAGTCCAACAATACTAGGATTGTAGCTTGTCTATGGTCCATAGCCAAACTAAAATCTTATGTTACGTGTACCAGTGCAGTATTGGTTCTGTGGTTAGGTCTAAAACCAGGCTGAAGAGGTTCTAATAGTTTGTTGTCTGTAAGATATCTGTGGATCTTTAGATAGATCTTTGACAATAAATTTCAGTGCTTTCGATAAAGCCGGAGGAATGCTGACTGGGCGGAAGACGGTTGCCGAAATCACACTGCTAGTTTTAAGAAGGGGGCGAACTATAGCTAGTTTCCAAATAAATGGAAAACTTCCATAAGTAATTGAACTATTAAAGACAACAGTAACATAGGCCAGAATATGAGAATGGATTAGTTTCAAAAAATTAGCTGAGATCTGATCAGCACCTTCTGCATTCGACTTCATTTTCAGAATAGCCCTTGCCAACTGGCTTGGACTAACCAGCGTGAAATAAAATTTGTCCCCAACCACCTGGTGCCTCAAAGTTGAATTAATAATTTGTGTTTTAACAATTCTGTCAATAAATGGGACCTCAGTGAAATGACGGTTTAAATCATCTAATGAACAGAATTGAGTAGGGTCAATATCTAATTTTCACCCCACGCCAGCCTTTTTAATTTCTTCCAGAGAACCCAAGGGTTACCACCTACGTTAAGCAGGCTAGATGCAAAACGTTTCTTGGCATTCCTGATAACTTGATTGCAGCTGTTCTTAAGAGATCGATAACACTCAAAACTAATACTTGTATTGTCTGAGTTCATTCGTTTTTCTTTCTTAAACTTTCTATGAGCAGAGTGTCTTTCCGCCATCAATGTCAAAATGTATTGTGTAATCCATGGTGATGGTTTTCTAGTTACTCGCCTTCTCTTGATATGTTCATGTTTATTAAGTAACTGAATAATTACTAAATTTAGGGAAATTATTCTGTCACTAAGACAATGTTAGCCGTCTCATAATTTAGCGCTGCTAGATTTTTTTTTTAATCACGGCAAGTCACCATTCTGGGTTTATATTTTTTCACAGAGAGAGAATAAGCACCAAATATCAGATCATGCAAAGATATAGCACTTGCACTCAGCTGACCATGTTTGATAACACGTTCTGGGTGTGTTGTTAATATTAAATCTACCAAAATGTGACACGAAGGTGTGTGATACGTTGCTTGTAGTTGACATATATTAAGATTATAAAACGAGATCGTATTACGAAATTTTTTTATGTGTGGGTTAAATAAAAGCAAATCGTAGTTAAGATCTCCAGTAAATATAACATGTTCATATACCCTAATTATGTTACCAATTTCATCCTCAAATTTGGAAACAAGCACCAGTCGGTCTATATGCAACTACGAAAGGTAGTTTTATTATGTTAATTGTCAATTCTAGAACAATGAATCCAGTTTGTTTCATGTAATTGCCAGGAGATTTTTAAATGACCTCAGATCTGACGTTATCATCCACTAAGATAGCAACTCCACCGCCCCTCTTATTAAGTTTATTATTCCTGAAAATCTGATAGCCAGGAATAGTAATATCAGTGGAACGTACAGCTGGTAGAAGCCAGCTTTCACTTGTCGCAATGACATGTAACGGTATATGTTGGAAAATAGTCTGAATTTCATGTATATGCACCATATACGATTGTGCATTTATATGTGCAAACAATAACGTACCATGGAATGGATCCAATGCACTCTTTAGCAGATTTGACGTATTGGCGAAAGAAAAGCGAGGTACGGAATTTAGGTCATTGTCACTTGAGCTGCAGGGTGAAGGGGGAGATGGGAGAAACGTAAGTGAGAGAGGACATAGGATCACTCGCAAGTATCGTTTTCGGTGTTACCAAATTTTAAAAATCTACAACATACATGTCCTAACAATATGCAGTAAGGCAGAGAGGGGAAAAATGTAAGAACTGCAAAGGCAAACTTGTAAGAGTACTCACCCACCAGCATGAATCGATACACAATATGGATGTAATTGATTTTAGGAAAACTATAAGACAATAGATTTACATATAGCAAACGATATTTTGCAATATGATGACCCTTGGATATACATCAAAGTAACGGTGGAGAACTTCAGAACTGGATAACACACAACATACACACACACTTTAACATAAATGATACTTGGCTCACTATACGTTTTGACCGGAAAGACAATGCACTCTTTAGAGATGCCACACACACGTAACACGCACAATATATACAATATATAATACATAAAAAACGCAGCATAGACACAATATACATTACACTAGTCATTTCGTTTAAAAAGACAGGCGGACAAAGTTCACACACACACACACGCACATACCCATTATGAGATGCAATCTAGTTATTCCATCGTGGTGACTACAGCTTTTTTAGCGTTGGATTGCAGGAAAATTTTTTTGCCATTTTGCCAAAGACCTAGCTTAAAATGTTCTTTGGCAGCTCGCAGCACTTTTTTTCTATTAGCGGTAAGTGATTTTGTTACCATGAAAGAGGTATTTTTAAAGACCCTTTTAGCTTTCCAAATGTCATTTCTTGTCTCGTAACTTACACATTTAACAATAATGGCTGTCTTCTCAGTTTTTACTGCATCTGCAACAGACCTTCTAGGCGTTCCAGTTCGATGAGTTGTATGAATATGTGACCGATTAATATGCCTTAGTTTGAGCTTGCTATGAAGAAATTGCAGCACAATGTCCTCGATCGCCTCATTAGGTTTTTCAATGATGCCATGAGTGAGAATTGAGTTTCTCCTAGAGTACTGTGCAAGATCATCGATTTCTTTGGACTGACCCCCAACTTCTTTCTTCATGATGTCTAGGTCGTTCTTAATATAAGATAGCGAAGCCCTTCCTGAGTTTCTGAAATCTGTAAATTCGTTTCTCAGTTTCTGAAGTTTCAACGATAAACGTTCACTAGACTCTTTGTTATTTTGCTCGCTTATGAGTGTGTCCAGTCCTTTTGGAAAGAGTTCTTCGATAGGTTTAATTTTCAACAAGCGCATTTGACGCTCTAGTGAGAGAGGTAACATTTCCAGCAACACTTCCAGCAACATTTCAAGCAACTCATCCTTCTCATCATCACCGCATAGATCCCTATAGGCCTTTGCCACACTCCAGACAAAGTCTACTATATATTTGTTTTCGCTACCAACAAACTTAACACCTCGCAAACGTCGGAGTTTCATTTTTCTTATCCTCTCGTCACCGAATTTACTAAAAATTTGCTTCACAAAATCCCTGTAGGTATGTATTTGAGTTTTAACTTTACCATAAAAGGCTAACGCTCTGCCAGTCTGTGAGGCTAACGCTCTGCCTAGATGCTACGAGTAACCTTCTGTCGATACCAAAGACGGAAAGATAGAATATGTCATTTGGGGTCTCTTTAAGACCACACCTCAAGCCGAAGTACCTCCATTGCTGGTAGGAGCCGAAAACCCAAAAGGATACGGTCGTCCCACAGACATATCAAAAGTCCAAGTATTACTATTCGTGATTGTAACCTTTGATTTTGTCTTCACGATGCTCACCAACGACGTAGTCATAATAGTGCCAACGCTGATACCACAAGATATCACTTTTGACCACGGTATGGCGAAGTCTTTTTCTCGAAGTTTTCTTAGGTTCACCAGGTGTAGGGATGACCTGAGTTCCCGACAACTCGCTCCTGAGCGAAATCACCTTATCTCTGAGGGATCTAATCTCAAAACTCAGTTCTCGAGATCTGGTCTCGCACATGGAAGATGTCTCATCAAGTTGCATATTCAGTAAAGAGTCAGTATTCTGGACTGAATCAGCAACTTGTTCATTACGTTGTTTCCAAAACCTTCTATGGTTGGAGTGACCTAATCTACTTTAATTTTCATTAAAGACACCTCGGAGTTCAACTTGTCTACACTAGATTCAATGTAATTCTTGAAGGAGTCCTGACTCTCCTTCAACTAAGTGAGCTGACATTTCAAATCATCTACCGTTGAAGAGAGTTTTGCATCCCATTTATACTCAGTTGAAGAGAGTTTATCTTCCACTTTAGACTCAGTTGAAGAGATCTGATCTTTAAGTCACCTATACTCTGTTTCACTCCGCCAAGTAATTGCAAAGGTGCCGGCCGGAGCTCGAAGGTCGCGGCCTGGGCATGGGTGTGGATTTTAACAGCTAAAGGGCGAATCCTGACGGGCCAAAGTCCAAAGTTACTAGACTGGCCCATATCAAAATAAAGTTTACCAAAGTTTTAATTGGAAAGGTTTTTCAAGGTCGTTTTTTGGTTGCGAAGTCTAAGGAACACATCTAAAGAGTCTACACTGTTCTCTGGCATATTATATTTCTTGTTCTGGCATTCCTTTCATGGCCACTCAAAGTCAGATTCTGTCAAACGGGCTTGTACACTTCGCGACGTTTGAACGTGATGGAACTTGCGGGTGCAATTACTTATTGTCGGTTCAAAAGCGACAAAATCAGAGCAACTCCGTTCTCTCTCGTTACCCCGCATACCATCAGTTATTTTATTGCTTGACATATCAACCAAAAGAAAAAAAAGAAAACACACAGAAAATATATGGACACTGAAAATACTTATTTAC
>JAGDQP010054868.1:0-13254 GCA_022664845.1 Lepisma saccharinum
TGTTGAAAGATCTTAAAAACATCAAGGTACATTCTACAATCTAGCAGAGAAAGTTATATTAAGATATATTAATCCAACTAAACACAGCCGATGGCGTCGTGCAGAAAAAGCAAAATAGAGGATATTCACAAGGATTCATCATGGACCAATCCTTCGGGACATGATATTTCAGCCATGTTTGGAGATGCTGAGTGGACAAGTTCAAGTGGAGCGGGTGGTATGCTATGCGGACGACTTGGCGGTAGTGATTAAAGGACATAGTAGAAATGAGATGTAAATAACCAAAACATTTAGAGGAGCCCAAACAATAAGATTATAATTTATGTTGAATAAACTAAATACGTACTGTTTAAAAGTAACTGAAATTTTAACCGTGAACTAATTATGATCTGAACGATAACATTTAATTTTAGAACACAAAAATTAACAATTAAAATTAAAGCCATTAAATAATTGCACAAAGTTGCAAATATTACGTCCAATGAATACATAATAATATTAAGAACAATCAGAATGCACCATGATGTCATAATCACATCTATATTTGGGTACGCCGCCAGCGCCTGAAACCACTAGATGGACGATGATGTGAGAATCATAAATCGTGAATAGATAACAAAGATTAATTCTATTTAGATTCACTGCAGCTTGCAGGAGAACACATGTGCACGCACTCCAAGTTGTGACGCAGCAATGCCTACATACTTCCAGGTGAAGAACTTGGGAGTCACATACTGGCTTAAAAGTTAAAAGAAGATAAAGTAGCAGCGATATTACACCAGCCTGCGTAGAATAGAAACGATATCCAGAATTTCTTAACCAGTGTGTTGCAAACATACTGAAAAAATACACTAAAATCAAGAAGATGGAATAAGTTTCCAGATGTAGCTGGTAGACTGGAGATGCAAATACAAATTGAAGGTGCTGTACTACACTTCATTACTGGTCATGACCTCTATAGGCAGAGTATAAAGGACCTCGACCGTTTGGAGGACAACATGTGCCGCGTCTGGGGTTTGCATCTCCGGGTCACGGACTTTTAAGAAGTCAGATAACGGATAAACTAGTTACTGAGTAGATAACTCTCTTGGGGTAGAAATCCGTCACGGAAGTTCTGCGAACTCTGGTACTTGTGACGGCCCTCTGAGAGAGAACAGAGATGATCTCAACATAATACAAGATGAGATTCCTGACTGCAGGGGCACGTCCTGCTGCGGTGCGCGAGTGATCACGAGCACCGCGATCACGAGAGGTTTGGACTGCAACTTGGATACGACTACGGGACAACCGCATCCGAGAACGGATCAAACGCGACATCCGTGAGTGATAGTGAAGCAAACAGAGCTCAGATCTATCCAATCAACCATACAACACCTTAAGTAATAGTGGAATTATAAACAAAATTAGCTATAACAAAAGTGTATAAGCGATAGTTACTGGAATTCAGCAACGACGATTGCCTTCTATGGAATCCCGATAAGATAGGCTTGTTAGTGTATGTAATGTAGTGTGTGAGATTGATGGCGGAAATCAGGATTAGAACATAATACTAGTGATAGTGTGATTTACGTATGCATAATTGACCACAGTTCCGGAAACCGCAAAACAAACGTTTGTAAAGATAACGGAATCTCTGGCGTCTGAATGTGAGAAGAATGAATGAGTGCAGTGATATGTACATAAAAGGAAGAAGAGAAGAAGGAAATCATCGGGCATATATGCACAAATTTTGTTGATTTAAGACCATATCTACGGATGTATATTGACTGGTTTTACTTCTCCCTTTGAGACAATTGTTATAAGGGAGAGCGAATGAAGAACAGAAGAATAAGTTTATGGTTAACCCTTTGATGGAATGAAGATGAAAAGGAAGCTGGATAAAACCCGATTCCGAGAGCAGCAGCCTTTAATCTTATTTTATCTCATTATAGATAGCTGCTGATAAAGAAAATTAATCTCAAGTTAATGTTTGTGTTGTAATGGTTTTGTCCTGTGTCGTTTATGTGTATGTATCATTTGTATGTGTAAAGAGAATAAAGGATTTATAGTCGGAATGACACCCCTATGCAATGTTACAATGAAAGAAGAAACATAGACCAGGGGAACTTTCTGGACGCCTGGCCAAAAGTATATCCCGCAACACCAGCAGTCTTACACAGATGGAACACAGAGCCTTCTTAGAATGTCGGAACTAAGGAAATCCAAGAATCTCTAGGGACATGCCTGCCACAAGGCAAGGATATCAAATCTAATCGTGTTGCACACCACGAAAAGTGCAAGACTTGGCTTGTACAAAGCAGGCTAAGAGGCAGGGGTGGTAAGGTGCCCCAAAGAAAGAAATGTATCTTTTGGCTGCGAGAGCTTAATGCATACTGTCTTCTTCTAGCTTTAAATGCTCATGTTAGAAACAGAACGGGAATAATCTAATATTCGAGTTATGAGAACATATTTATTATCATCACTTTCTGTAACGTCGATTTATTTATCTTCACGCACTATATCATTAAATATACTTTCTTCTCACGTGAGAGATGGATCATATGCTAATTTTTCCACATACCGAGTTTCTATCAGCATAAAAGTTTCAGTGACTAGCAGCTCCCTAAGCCTTAGTTTACGTAACTGTGTATTACTGATGACATATCTATTTAATTATGATTTACATCTAAGGAACACAGTATCCGTTAGATTCTCAACGACAAATTTGTAAATAACTAGATTTTATCCTTATGCCTGCCATTTTAACACAACTATTAGATAGCAGATGTGTTTCTTATGTCTTGTATATCCCATAGTTATCGTTCTGTCTATGGCATATTAAATGTAAACAAGCTAAACTGTTTTAATGTGTATTATTTACGCATCTATGCAACATATCAGGGAAATAATACAGGAAAGGAAAAATATGCAGGAGAGGGAATGTATGCAGGAAGCAGACAACTAAGGTCAAAGATCCAACTAACATCCCGGAACCTGCCTGGTGTGACATAGAAGAAACGTTAGAAAACAGCCAGTATTGCCGCGGCCACAGTTATTGAGCACAGGATTTCTCGACGGAATCGAACGGTATTCCAACAGACTGAGCTAACGTCCCTCGCTCCTATGCGAGGAAGTACACTATCAGAGGAAGAGAAAGTACATATATTCTGTCCGAGTCATATAAGCAAACACTTCGGGAGATAAATTGTGACACCAAAATAAGAATAAACATGGATACGATTTCGCTCCGTTTTGGAGATACAGCGCTTCCAACTTCAAGCCCAAAGGCGACTACTAACAATGGGGAGAAAATAGATAATTCTCAATAAATCTGAAGAGATGTATTGAACGAAAATTGCGATTGCTGAAATTTCTTTCCATCATCGTGGCTTATACCAGGAGTGAAAGTACGATGCCGTAGGGATGTTAACTTGGCATAACATTAAAAACTTTCAAAGGGCATTACATCGTTTCATTGGTTATTTGGCATCTCCTAGTGATTATAAACACACGCAAAGTAAACACCGCAGAGATAACTAGGGATAAGACATAAAGAGTTTCGAAATTTTATATAAACTACGTATTTTTGTAAGATATATCATCGACACTTTGGAGCACTGCGGTATGTGTTTACGTATGTTGTATACCATCACTAGAGGATAGCAAATACAAAGTAGGATATCGTAGTACAATTAAAAAAAAAGGTTATACAAGAATGGCACCACTGACAACGCGCTTGATATGCACCATGTCGTTAAAACTAAATTCCAGGAAACAAAATTTTCAATCAATAAATCGTTTCTGATTTATTAAGAATTATGCATTGTCTCCCCACTATAATGCGTCGCCTTTGTGTTCTAAGTTGGAAACACTATACCTCCAAGACGAAGCGAAATCATCCCCATGGTTATAGGAACTTCTACTATTGTTTAGTATGACGAATCATCTGCTAAAGCTTTTTCGTATATGACTAGGAGACCCTATATAAATACGTATATACATATATGCATACATAAAGTTGTTAATTCTGATCAAAACACCAGAGTTTAGCCAAGTCTGTCAGCCCTAAAATAAAGTTATATATGTGATGAACATGCCAATACACTTGCTATAGTAAATTGGCAGTTTTCTTAGTCTGTACCTATATAATTTAAAACCTAATTCTACGGCCATTTTTAAAGACAGAAATCAGGCTGGACTGATTAATTTTTACAAGTTTGTTCTAACTGTTTTTAACTTGAATTCAATTTATGACATTTAGGCATTTACAGCTCAGAACATGATAGGGTAGAGGATTCGGGAAGGATTCGACCGCTACCTATGTTGAAGATTCTATCTCGAGAAGCTCAGCCAGGATCGTAAGACCCTGGGATCAAACCCACGACATACCGGATGCTACGTCAATGCTCTACCACTGACTTGCAGCTGCTCGGATTGTACTACAATAGAACTGAAATAAAGATACTATATGTCACATTTTAACCAATATTTTTTTTTTTTTTGCTAAAAGCTTTTATGCCTACTACAGTTTGGGCTAATTATACACGTTTTTCATATGTGGTTCTGTACTTCTGTTGTATTTTTTCAACATGATCCCATTAAAATACGTTCATGAAATTTGGAACACATTCCAATTAGAACCACATTGAACATCAATTTACAAATAAAAGATAACGATTTAGAGTTTCTTTTAATATT
The DNA here is from genome assembly GCA_022664845.1 of Lepisma saccharinum. Lineage (NCBI taxonomy): Eukaryota > Metazoa > Arthropoda > Insecta > Zygentoma > Lepismatidae > Lepisma > Lepisma saccharinum. The sequence continues at coordinate 4,678 of JAGDQP010054868.1, forward strand.
TTACACGTAAAAAAAATATAACGATCGGTGTAATATAATTAAATTATATACGAAAGTAAAGCACATGAGTTCGTAAACGAGTGTTGTAAGCTTGAGTTGTCTAAGGCAAATAGTTTTTGAGATGTAGATTTTCAAAACTTTCAAAATGCGATAGAATCAGTCGACTTTTTGTCTCATTTGTAACTCAAAATCGAAAGTTGACAAAACAAGGAATTTCCTTTTTTCATCCTTACGCATAGTGTTACTTATGTAAAAAGAAAAAAATAACAGATTTCCGATAAACTCAAGTTCCAGACTATTGGTTGATTTGATATGGAATAACCCCTCTTCTTCTCCCATACAAACATCCGATCCCCTACTCGCAAAACTAATTACCACGACCGGCTTGTGAAACTAAACCAACCTCTCATAATCCATATCAGACAACAATTTATTAAAAGGGGGCTTCTGGGACATTTTTTGCCACTTCTCCTCTAAACTTTATCAGTTACTCATTTCCTTCAGTTAGATTTATCGGCAGAATTATACAATCAGACATAAGAAGCGAAGTCCTGAATAATTTTGACCTCCAAGATGGCCCCACTGCTTCATCCGTTTAGAATGTATCCAGATATTCATTTTCTCGACTTGCACTTTATCATATTATTCAAAGGTCTCATATTTCCATTCTATAATCCTAATAATCACTTACTTCCCCTTAAAATGTTCTATAATTTGCGAGTAGACTAAAATGGCCTACTTTTAGGCCACACATCCTTCAATTCATCAGTATCTTCTAGTGATTTAATTCTAACCTGCAAACTACTGCGTTTCCGTTCATCGCCACAGAGCAACCACAACTTACTAGCAGTCATTCACTAGAACGACACATCTCAATAATAATTTCCACATGGACCAACAGTTAACTGTATCGACAACTTCCCGAACAATCCAACCTAGCCAACGCTCAGTGGAAAGCTTTTGTAGTGCTTCATGAGAACGAAGGCGGTTCTCTCAGCCGGTAATGAATCTAACACAGTAACGTTGGATAATGTTGACGACCTCCGACAAGCTTGCCAACGACTATCTGATTTCACCTACATACCAACTATCCTAACCTAAACCCTCCAACAGAAAACCTTTTTATTTATAGTCGTCGTGAGGGCATATCCAAAATTACCATAATATACCTAAGTACATATAGTCCACGCATTCCTACTTCCTAACTTCATTCAACGATTCACAGACCCGGCAATTGAAAGAGACCCATTGTGCCCTACTGAAAATATTTTCGCTTTTATTGCTCCCTCCTTACAAGCACATGTTCAAGTGCTGCAGACACCTGATATGTGATAGCTACAAGTATCTATAAATATACATACTAACACTCCGAACAGCAACGAGAATCGACCGGCCACTGTTGCTCATCCTATACTAACCAAGGTAAAAAGATCTGCACTTTCACTACCGTATACCTCTTTCTGATGACTATACCAGATCAATTATTCCCACACAGAGATTACCTATTCATCTCCCTCTCAAATTAATATAAATCTTAGTTTTTATTAAGTCTTCTTCACAGCTCAATTCAGTTCTCGCCCACAAATGTAATTCTGCTAGAAGTATAACCTTTTAAATCGTTATTACGTCTCAAACTGTATTAATCAGCAAACCTGATGACAACTTTACTCTATATTCCAAAGCTATTTGCCAAACCTCATACGACATATACATACTAAACTTCACAATCAGTCCGGCAATCCACATGAGGAAAAGAGGTGGTTCATTGAATCCTCGTGTCCATAATCACTAGCCTTTTTCTGTCATCAACAAAACAGATCTAATAGTTTCTGAACACATGCAATTCCACAGCACTGACGCAAATGTGACTTTCCGTGTAGCTGTAATCCATAACTTATCCTTAAATCACAAACACGTTTACACGTCGTCTCTGACAACGAATTTTCTTTCAAGGTTTAAGATCAAAACTTATATCCTGCAGTAACCCTCTTTTCCCATCTGTTTAAATTCCCTATACTGACTGTCATTTAATAAACTTCACCCAGCAAACTACTCACTTGTCATTGCGTTTCCTAAGATAATTTAAGGTTGTGTTTAAAATTTAACAAATGTTCAGAATAAAAATTACCGAAAGATTTATTTTGCGGCCCCAGGCGCCCGTATATTCAATATCGAATTTTGTAATAATAGAATGCGATCCAAGGGAAGTGACTTGTGACCAAGCGCGATTTTTCGATGCCCTATTATTTGCCATATTTTCTGTGTCAAATGCATTGTCAAGGGGTCCAAGAAGGCGTGTGTCATTTTAACACTATACATTGTACCCTTATAATTTAAAATTCCAGTGGTAATCAAAAGAAGGTGACCGATGTTGAAAGGCTATCTGCTGATGTTTTAAACGTTTAACACATTTTCAGAGCAAAGTTCCCGAAAATTCTTTGTAGTCCTAGTGGCAGCACTTTGATCTGTTATTTGATATATTTTGTTACCCGAATGTAGCACCGGTAGGCGCGTTCAATGTAGCCCGATGATTTATTTTCTTGTAATTAAAATTTCCGATGGTGATCAAACGAAACTGACCGATGATCAAAAACGATATATAGATGGTTTAAAGATTTAACACATTTCTAGAACAATAATTATGGAAAGGGCTCCCAGTTTGATATCAAATTTGGATATAATGGAACACTTTTAGACGAAGGTGCCTGGCGATGAAAGGTGATCTAAAATTGTTCTATAATTTACCATGTCTTCTGATCAGAATATATTGCCAGCGAGCTCGATCATACGAGTGTCATGTCAGCCCCACACTAAAATATATAATTTGCCCATAATTAAAATTCTAAATGTGATCTAACAAAACTGGCCGATGTTCAAAGACGTTCTAATGACGTTTTATAGATTTTACATATTTTCAGAGCAGCAAGTCCCAAAATGTATATTTTATGGGCCCAGTCGCTACTATTTTCAGTATCAATTTTTGTAATAATAGAACGCGATGAATCGAAAATGACCAGCGACCAAACGCGATCTAACGCTGTTCTATCATCGGCAATGTTTTCAAAAGGAAATTAATAGTTGGGGTATGGTGTCATGTTAGCTCCTTCTAGTAATGTTTCGATGTATTTGTAATTTAAAACGTGATCAAACCAAAGTTAATGGTGATCAAACGACTATCAAACGATTTTATAGTTCTTGTTCTTTAACTCATATTAGGGGAGAATAATTTGCCGCAGTGAATTCGCTGTGTCAATATACTCGAGTTGCAACTGTGTTTTCTCTGGTAACATGTTGAACATTATTTATTATATAATGAATGTTGATCATTGTTAATTATTGTACCACGAGTGTTGGTATTGCGTTTTTTTCTCAACACACATGGCTCCAAAACAAACCTTTTCTATTCATTCAATTTAGCTTTTGAACTACATCATTATAAACATCGGGTTATATTACGTTTCGGACACCCTGTACACATTACAATGCTCCAAACGTTTCTAGTCGTATAAACTAATGATGCCGGTGCAACACTAAATTTGAATACTATATCGACACATGTTTTAATTATTGGAAAGTAAGTTAGCGTTGCTATTATAGAGGACAGAAAAGCAAAGATTGCGGGGCAGTAAAGAAGATTATACGACAAATAGGAAAAGTTTGGGTGCTGCAACTGGGACATCTTTATTTAAGAAAACAACTTTACTATAAAGATGAGTTTAATCAACTTAATTGAGTGAATATTTCTCACGTAACATATTGTAATGCTTTCTATCAAAATAATGACCAAATACAAAAAAGAAAAAAATAATACAGTCACGCAGAAGTGAGAAGCACGTATTTACTGAAGGATAAAATATGAAGCACACTTACAATGTTGTTCCCCTGTTTTCTCAAGTGGAATTAATATAATATGAAAGACGTATTGGTGGAATCGACTATCATGAAAATACGTGAAACTGTTATATAGAAGGGTGGTATTTAAATCGCCAGGTGACCCTTTAGTAGTGATTTTGTAGTGTAGTATTTAATAGCTGAAAGACAGTAGCTATTCTTTGAAACATGCTATCATACATTCTTGTCTATCTTTCAAACGTGGTTCGAAAATCAATGGAGCTACACATTTAGATTCTAGAATACAATCCAAACCATACAATTAAATCTGAAATATTCAAAAAATGTCTTCCAGTATTGTTCCATACTTAACATTCTGATAACTGACTGAGTTCGGAGGTCATTAAAACTGTCATGAGGGATCATACGAGAGGTCTAAACTATTACTAAAACACAGCTCTTCACGGGAAAGGTCCAAGGTACCGGCATGGTACCTATACGAAAGGCGATGGTCACCTTCGTTAATGGACTTTAGCTGTAGACGACAAAATACTGAAGAACATTTAATAAGACATTTATTATAGGTCTTTTCTAAGTTTCTGAAGTACACAAGTTACATATCTAAACAATAAACGTAAAATAGAAATGACAATACATATCGTTACTGACGGCGTTATGAATCCTGATTCAAACTGAATCTGATTAACCAATACATGATATTTAAATTAAATTAAGCTGCGTTGAGACAAGAAAGAAACGAGATTTGAATAACTAAGCTGAGCTCCAAATACCAAATTATCTGTAAACGATAACAATACAATTTTAGACAATTTTAGAGTGAACAACGTACCTTTGTAATTTTAAGATGATTTGTAGTTGATGGAAGGTGTGGTGGATTGATGCACTTTGTAAAATAAACTGTCACTTTCACTAATAGTTTTTTAACCATGTTTAAACCAAAAGAAGATTTCTAAGTACAAATAAAAGTAAAGTTTGAAGATTAATTTCAGTAATAGATGTGCGTGTATAGGTGGCTCCGTCTCGTCTGTTGTCTGATCTGTTCTAAGGTCTCTGAGGTCTCTGCGGTCTATGAGGTGTATGAAATCTTGATGGTTGGTTTTAACTCAGATTTATACGTTTGTTTTCGAAAGAAAGGAAGCACATGGTCTTGGTTCTTGTGGGACGATTATAGTTATTCAAGGTTGAATTAAGTCATTTTCGTGGAGGGTATCGGTTCACACTCGTCCAAGGTGAAGTCTTATTCATTTGTTGGAAATTATGTTATTGATGTCCACATTACCTATTGTCTGGAAGTCACGTGGCTTTTTTATATAATAATTCATAGTTCTTGTGAGTCAAGGTTGAATCGAGGTATCACACGGTAGTTCGTAATTTAGGAATGTATATGAGAACGGAAATGATATCACTGTCACATCTGTTGTACGTTGCTATGTAAAGATGAATAATTACCTTTGGAGCTTTGATACAATAATAGCTATCATGATTTATAAACGTCGAGCCAAGTCATAAAGTTAATACGATATAAATCTTAAACTGTACAAAATTAAATACACTGTTGACCAAAATTATAAGAAAGAATGAAATTAAATATGAAATATGTGGTCATACGACAATTGTATTCAGTGGCACACATCATCAAATTTTGGATTTGATTTCATCAAAACTTTTACAACGATGTTACTTGACAAGGCAGAATTTACGATATTGTTTGACGATTTCAGGCTGAGAGTGACATTTTAATTAGACTGAAAGATACAATTAAGTTTAATTATTACAAGGATATTAACATTTAATTGGATAACAGAAAAAACAATGCTTTACAAACAAACCTTAAATTTGGTATATAAAAAGCAATACTGTTTTTAAAACAATATGAGATCCACTCTTCTTTTAAAACGTAAGGTAAGGATATACAAACACGTATTATTCACTTGAGAAACTTTCTAACAATAGACTAGTGAATGTGTTCGACACACCAAAAGCTTAATGAGTGTGCAAATTTAAAATTATTTGCTGATTTCGTGATGCTGATGAAGCAATTTCGGTTTGCAGTGTGATGATAATTGTTTGGAAACTATTCAACTAAGACATCTAAAATGAACGCGTGCAAAAAAAATCAACTCAGACAAGACTCACGCTTTTAGAATGTTCTAAATTGGCGAAAGTTAATATATTTAAAATCAGTTTTATTTGTGTTTGTTGTTAATTACAAGAATAATTTAAATATTCAGTACAACATTTGTACAACAGTGATCGAAAGAGTTACTAACTACTTTGTCTCGTTAATAGTTTGATATGCATTTATAAATTGGCCTAACTATTAGTATATCATTCCCGATTACAGGGTATTCATTTGGGAGTTAATTACGGAATACTTGTCGTCACAGGAATCCGAAAATACGCGAGTTATTCCTCGGTAAATTAAAATGTATTGCTCAGATGCTTCTTTTCTTGTTGATGTCTCAATCGTGATATTTTGAGAAAGATCTTTTCTCGAGGTTTCAAAGTATACACATTTGTCTAGAACGCTTTTTGTATGCCATTAGTTTCCCTTTATAATTACCAACAGTCTCTAGAGTGCACTTTTTAATCTAACAATTGAGTAATTGAACTAATATAGGTCATCTTTCATTTTAAAAGATAAATTTTATATATTCTATAATTATTTGAAATATATTGTAACATACGCATCGTTTATCTACATTTTTACTGTTTGTATATTTTCCGTTCCCTATGAATTACTAAGATTTAAGAGAAATAAACAAGTAATACGGTAGTTCCAGGAGGTGAGACAAGGTTAAATGCAATAATAATAGGTTATGATCATTGAAACTTAGCGTGTTGAAATCTCAAGTACATAACTGAATGTAAATGAAAAATTGATTGGCGGTTCTATCACTCCTACATATAAGTACTCAAGTTTCTACAACTGAAGATTAAATGCCCTGGGAAACAAATAGTAGTAACAACTACACTGTAAATTGACTGATTGTAACGGAATAGAGATATCAAATTATTATCACGCCCGCATATATAATTTATAATGGGTTCGCCTATTACATGATACTTCCTGTGCCGAATCACTTCATATGTTGGGTCGACCAAATGCAAGTCGTAATGTGTCTGTTACTACGCACTCCCTGTGCTGAGAGCTGGTGGCTGTGCTGTGAACTGGATGTGTGGGAATTAATCTAATTCCCACGATGACGTCATCATGGACAACGGAGTAATCGATGGGAAGTAGTAGATCGAATTCTTCAGATCGAATATTAAGAAAAAAACAAGCACTGTGTATGCAAGTGAAGAGGCATAAAATATTGCATTTTTTTGATTCTGCAATATTCACTACATGAAGGTTATGTATTGGAAGCCATAAGGTTTGCAGAAGGCATTTCATGTTAAAATTGGTCTACAAGAAGCAGACACAACGACAAAAGTTTGGTTGACGTTAGGGCGGTGGAAGGTGCTTTAAGATGCCGGCCCCTTGTCATGTTTTAACGTTCTGGTGCCACGTGAGCGGATGGATCAACGTGCAACTAACTAGTAATTATTGTCGTCGTAACATTCTGTTGGATGCACAGGAATATAGGAAACGAATAACCTTTGACGTTTACAAAGTAAAATCATCGCAACATACTTTCGTTCCAAATCTCGGTACCGGTAACATGGACCGACCGGATCGGTAACCAAAGTTCATAGTGACAGCGGTCTTGTGAAGTGGCGGACAATAAACGCAAGTTCACCGTAGTTGCATATACTACAAGAGTACTTATTTTGTTGACTAGAAAACTAGCTATTTTCAGTAGTGATCAGCATTAAGTCAAAATCGATGACTGTTACTGGCCAGGAATGTCGACAAGCGTTGATATTATTGACAGTCTAATTCCTGAATTTGTAACCTGTCTTCTTGAAAATAGGTGTTATTGAGATATATTTATATGTCAGCAACGTGCACGTAGTAAAGTGTATAAGGTTCACATTTGAACAGGCAACATGCTTATTGAGTAGGGTGCTATACGCACTAGATAGGAGAGTTTCAAATATATATATTTTGGCCTAATACTAATCTAATTTGTTGATGAGAAATAGGCAAGGTTAGGTTGTAATTTCCCTATGTATTATTCTCATGTTATTAGATAATATCTATTGATGACTAAGTGAAAAGTACGAAGAAGTTTGTCTTCACTAGATACGACCATTTATCAAACCAACTTTGTATAGTTACAAGCTCTTGCTAAAGCATATTGACCTGTGTCTTAGTTTTAAAAAAGTTTAATAGCCATATAATATATAGCACAGCATACAAGCGTAAGATACGTTTTAAAACATTTTACTAAAGTATTACAGTGATATTCTAGTGATAAACACGTCCATAGATTGTAGTAGTAATATTTGTTGTGAGTATTATTAATATTATTGTTGCTTTGTAACATGCTATCTGTTTAATGCTTTGTATTTGCCCTTGATTCAAATTGACTCTTTAGCCTCAGCAGTCAGTCTGACGAAAAAAAAGACAAGTTGCAGGCAGACAACAGAACAATGAATGTAAAAAGTAATCTCAACTTTAGGTCTTTGTGGCTTAGCCATCTCACACTAGATACCTCAATTAACAAAATCTATGGAAACAAGAGAATATTTAAACACTGATAATATTTAAGCAGCATACCTTATGTTTGCGTTACGAAGTAGCATAAAATTCGTTATATAATTATACTATATTTCGTT